>PVJS01006032.1:0-61634 GCA_004027185.1 Glis glis | reverse complement strand
GAGAGAGAGAGAGAGAGAGAGAGAGAGAGAGAGCTGAGGCTGGCCGCGAACCTGGATCCTCCAGTCTCTGCCGCCCAAAGTACTGGGATTACAAGCGTGCGCCACCACGCCCGGCTGATTGGCTCAGGTTTTGAAGAATGAACAAATGCAATTCTACACAGGGAATCTTGATATTTTGGTCCTGGACAGCTCTTAAATGCCATCCAGTTGACCAGTCTCATTTATAGAGGAGTAAATGAAGTCCAGAGAGAAGGAAGGGATTGTCTCCATAAGCCTAGACAAGCTATACACTAGCTCTCCTAACGCTTAGCCTGGTTTTACTTCTGTATCAGTCAGCTTTCCATCACTATGATAAAATAAATACCTGAGGCAATTACCTTATGAAGAGAAAAGGTTTATTTTGGCTTACAGTTTTGGAGCTTTCAGTCCAGGATCAGGAGGAGCCACTGTTTTGGGCCTCTGGAGGGCAGGCTGGATGGTAATGGCAGGGAGCACACAGCAGAGCAAACGGCTCATCTCAAACCAGGGAGCAAAAGTGACAAGATGATGGGTCCCACTATCCCCTTCATGAGCACACCCCCAATGACCTAAGAACCTCCCATAAGTCTCCTCCTCCTAAAGATCTCCAGCACTTCTCAACAGCGCCACCTGGAGACCAAGCCTTTCACACACGCATCTTTGGGGACATTCAGCATCCAAACTATAGCAGCTTCCATATGCGGAGAAAACATACTTCTACAAATCTACAAAACGACTTCTATCCAGACAGCAGTGAGTGGGTGGACTGGCAAGGGACCAGTCTTGGGGCAGAGAGGGGGCAGCAGCTGAGATCTTTCCCCGCATAACTCCCAAGGCAGGAAGACTTGGGGCAGGGCGGAGACAGGAGCTGTGCCCTCACCTTTCAGGGCTGCTAAGACAGAGGGAACAGATGTGGTCAGTGTGGGCCAAAGCAGAGCAGGGGACCCTGGGAGCAGCTACAGGAGGCAGCTGGCAGAGCTTCCCAGAGGAGAGGTCCGTGGGGTGTAGGCTCCTCATCCTTAAGGGAACATCAGACTGCATGCTTAGTAGTCACATTTTTGGGAAGGGCACTTTTGTCCAGATTGGGGGAGGAGGGGAGAGCTAAGAGTTTCTGTTTCATTCCCTAATTCACAAAATACTATAATCTTTTGGTACTAGGGATTGAACCCAGGGGCATTCTATCTCTGAGCTAAACTCCCAGCCCTTTTTATTTTTTATTTTGAAACAGCTAAGTTGCTGAGGGGGTCTCGCTAAGTTTCCAAAACTATCCTCAAACCTGTGATCCTACTGTCTCAGCCTCCCAAGTACTGGGATTACAGGCGTGCGCCACTGTGCCTAGCTTAGAACCTTAAGGTTGGGAAAACTCAAATTTATCTGGTTTAATGTTCCCGTAGGATACTGGAAGCATCTCTGCCACATCCCTTGGTAGCCCAACATGTTCCAGAGCCCTCTCCCTGGGCCCTCTAGCTTCCCATGCTCCCTCACCTCAGCTCTCATCCTCTAAGTCATGACTGTCCATACTCGCTCTCCTTAACCCCCAGCAGACCTCCCTTAGCCCCCACTGCGCTCCCTGTTCACACTGCACATCCCTATCCATTCTCCACCCGGAAGACAGGGTCATGTGTCATGAGGTAATTATCATAGTGCTGTCTTAGCACTTAACACCAAGTCCTATGGTTCCCAAGGCCCTTGTGGACTGGCGCTGCCACCTCCCCTCACTCAGCCCTCTCCAGCCCCTCTGGCCTCTTCTTGTGCCTTGGACAGGCCGAGCTGCCTCTGGGGCCTTGTGCTGGCTATCCCTCTGTCTGGACCACTCTTCCTCCAGCTGGTGGTGTGTGTAGTGGACGCTGTGGTGCCACCCAGTCTCCCTCAGGGCTAAGGCACTCATTCCCTCGGTGGAGACTGTCCTCCAGAGACAGCTGCTGGCCTAGAGTCTTGCCCCTTCCTGGGACAGCCACTTCCAAAGGCTGCCTGGCCAGGGCAAAGGTACAAATGCCTGGCCCTGCTGCCTTGAGCCAGGACAACTCTGGAAGGCTCTCCTTGCTCCAGAGCTGGCCGGGGACAGCTGACATTTTGGTTGTGATTGCAGCTCAGTCAGCTTGTGCCTTTACCCCATGCTGCTGCTTCCCTCTCTTCCCCACAGGGGCTGAGCCCCAGTGCCCCCCAATAAACTTCCTGCACACAGATCTCCTCACTGGAGCCAGAATGGTGGCATCTTCGCATTATCCAGTCTCGGCTCCCAATACTGTCCTCCCTGTCACTGTGTGCAGTGTTTCCGATCACTCTACCACCCTACCCTTTTTTTTTTGGAGGTATTGGGGATTGGTCCCAGAGCTTTGCACATGCTAGGCAAGTGCTCTGCCACTGAGCTACATCCTGAGCCCTTGTATTTTTTATTTTGAGACAGGGTCTCGCTAAGTTTCCCAGACCTTGAACTTTGATCCTCCTGCCTCAGCCTCCCAGTCGCTGGGATTACCGGCGAGCACCACCGTGTCCAGGTCCTATTTATTTTCATCACCTTTTGAAACTACCTTTGTTGTTGTTTGTTCAGTCATTTGTTGTCTCTTCTCACTGGAACATAAGTGCCCTAAAAGCTGCTGTCTTGTCCTCCGCTGTGTCCGCAGTGCCAAGGACAGAACCTGGTGCATAGCTGGTGCTCACTAAATATTTGTGGACTGAGCAGATACCCGTGTGGCCTGAAAGCTGAAGGCTTGGCTGACTGGAGTGATGCTTGCCTTTCCTTCTCTCCCCGCCCCGCCCCCCTGGAGCCCCTCAGCCAGGCCTTGGCCCCCTCCCCCATGTGACCCCGCTGAGCTGGGGCCTCCTGGGAGGATGGAGCCTGCAGCCGTCTTGGCTGCTTGCCCTGTATTGATCAAAGCTGGGAGGCCTGCTGGCTGAGGTCTGTCCCAGCCCGTGGGGGTGGGGAGTGGAGAGGGATTCTGGCTGAGATTAGTCCAGGGCTTGCCTGGGGCAGGGCAGTGCTGCTAAAGATCCATCTGCTCCAGGGGCTGACAATACCCCTTCCCCACACCTCCTGGGGGAGCCAGAGGGGCCCCAAGAGGAAGGCTGGGCACAAGGGTGCAGGGGACAGAGGCAGGGTGGCTGGGGGCCTGGACAGTGAGTACCCTGGCTGTTTGCAAAGCCATGCCTTGATCACACACATCAATGTCTGTGGAGGTCCTACTATGCTCCCTCCCTGTGCACGCGTGAATGTGTGTGTGTGTGTGTCTGTCTGTCTGTCTTTCTGTGCAGGCCTGTGGAGCAGCTCTCTGCATGGACCACTGTGCAGGACCCTGGGATGCCGGTCACAGTGAACGGGGGCTCTGGTGGAATCACCTTTAACAACTTGTCCTTGTTGTGATCCTGAGGTGCGTGGAAGAAGGCCAAGGATGATCCCACCACCAGAGTTCTGGTCTGAGAAAAAAAGAATAGGAATCATTCCAATGTGGACCTAGGGACCTTCCAGAGAAGAAGAGTGATTTGCCCAAGGTGACACCGTGATTCATGGTTAAACTGGGGCTGGAACTCAGTCTCCTACCCTCAAAGCACACAGGTACCAAGCACCACCTCTGGACCAGGCCAGGGATGGGTGCTGGAGATGATATGGGGGCCGACAACCCAGGGATCGTGGGGCACAGCCTGAGCAGTGGCGTGGAGGCCACCGTCTTCTGCTGCAGGGCCAGAGGTAACAGCCCCTTCCAGGTGTCTAGACCCCAGACTCCCTACCCTTTACCCACAAACCACACACTGCTGGAGCAGTGGCTCTGCAGCAGAGCTCTGGTCCTGCCACCCCCTGCTCAAAGCCCACCGAGGGCTCCCCTCTGCTCTGTGTCCTCTCATCCTGCAACTTGAATACTAGAGGTTATTTCATGCATCGTGTATCTACCCATTCTCCTTTTACAGACAGGGAAACTGAGGCTCAGAGATTACATAGCAAGTCAGGACCACCCCAGAACTAAAATAGTGGCCTTTAGAACCGGGCGTAGTGGCGCACTTTTATCATCCCAGTACTTGGGAGCTGAGACAGGAGGATCACAGGTTCGCGGCCAACCTCAGCTACTTAGCGAGGCCCTCTGCAACTTAGTGAGACCCTGTTTCAAAATAAAGAATAAAAAATAGGACTGGGGGTGTAGCTCGGAGGTAGAATGCCCCTGGGTTCAATCCCCAGTACCACACACAAAAGAGTGACCTTTGGAACCCTGGTTTGAAAGCTCTCTCCCTGACACCACCCCCTCCGCCCACCCTCAGCTGGTATTGAAGGGACTGAGGAAAGTATGGGCATCCTCAGCTCTGACTAGAGACTCAAAAGGTTAAAGTTGGGTGTGGACTTTGACTAGCACTCAACTCGGGACCTTGTTTTGTAGATAAATTAACTGAAACAGGAAGGTAAGAATCCTGGTGACCATCCAGTTTGCAGTTACTGAAATACTTGCATAAACCAGGCATGGTGGCACATGCCTGTAATCCCAGTACTTGGGAGGCCGAGGCAGGAAGATCGTAGGTTTGAGACCATCCTCAGCAACTTAGCAAGCCCTCCATGTCCTGCCAGCAACTTAGTGAGATCCTGTTTCAAAAATAAAAAATAAAGCTGGGCGTGGTGGCGCATGCTTGTAATCCCAGTACGTGGGAGGCTGAGACCGGAGGATCGGGGTTTGCGGCCAGCCTCAGCTATTTAGTGAGGCCCTCCTCAACTTAGTGAGACCCTATTTCAAAATAAAAGAATAAAAAATAGGGCTGGGGATGTAGCCCAGAAGTAGAATGCCCCGCCGGGCGTGGTGGCGCACACTTGTAATCCCAGTACTTTGGGAGGCAGAGACCGGAGGATCCAGGTTCGCAGCCAGCCTCAGCTCTTGCTCTGTCTCTCTCTGTCTCTCTGTCTCTCTCTCTCTCTCCTTAGTGAGGCCCTCTGCAACCTTGTGAGACCCGGTTTCAAAATAAAGCATAAAAAATAGGGCCGGGGGCTTAGCGCGGAGGTAGAACGCCTCTGCGTTCAATCCCCAGTACCGCAAAAAAAAAAAAAAAAGTAGAATGCCCCGGTACAAAAAAAAAAAGTCGGACTGGGGGTGTAGATCAGAGGCAGAACACTCCTGGGTTCAATCCCCAGTACCACACACACACACAAACTTACACAAATGTTATTTATCTCTCTCAACCCTGGGAAGTAAAGTGGTTTGACAATCATGACCGTTTGACAATGAGGAAACCGATACCTAAGAAGCAGGGTGATGGCTCAGGGTCACGCAGTGGGTGTGTATGCTCATTCTTCATACATATGATATGCATTTGCTCCATGGAAGACCCAGTGTGGGGACCCAGTGCGGGGGACACAGCAGGGGACAAGACCATTGCTGCCCTGTGCTCCTGATGTTCCAAGTCTCCTTGGCCATTCAGACTGGCTACAGCTGCAGTGCCCCAGGAGAAGGCCAGCACAGGCGCCCGGGGCTGGGGCCCTGGCAGGACTTCAGGGAGGGGTGGGTGTTTCACAGGAGTTCACAGTGGGGGCAGGGCAGAGGGAGTCCAGCCCGGCCCTGGCCAGCCTCTGGCTTCCCGCCTGCCAACCCAAGCGCCTTCCTGGAGGATTTAAGACTGTGTTGAGCAGTTGTTTTAAATTTCTGGCCAGGGGGCTGCAAGGGGGGCAGGGGAGGGGTGCTGCAGCCATCGTCTGGGGTGTGGGCTGCTATTCACCAGGGCCCTCGGTGGGATGTGGGATGCAGCTCGGGCTGGGGGCTCCCACAATTGCTTCCAGCTGGGCTGTCAGCCAGGCGGAGGAGGAGTCAGGGTAGGTGAAGGAGGTGGCTAGGGAGGACTGCAAGGGCACAGTGGGTGGCACTGGGTGGCTGCTCTGGCCGGGCCATCGGGCCGTGGGGCAGCCTGGAACATAAATGTATCTATAAACCGGGATCCATCCGGCCTGGACGGTTCTGAGCTTTATGGCCTTTATGCACTTAATCTTTCATTTCCTCTCCCTGCTTCATCTCCTGCTCACTTCCCCTCTTTCCCAGGAGGAATCGCAGCTCCACGTCAGGTCCCCTCCCGCCCCTCCTCCAGAGTGTGTAGGCGTCACCACCCCTTGGTCAGAAGCTACCTGTCCCTGCCTCCGCAGCCTTGGCCAGGGCCCGCCATTCCTTCCTGGTTGGTTTCACTGCAGCAGTGAATAGACACCGGCTGACAGGAGGCCTCCCCGCGGCTCCTCAGTGCCCACAGGTCAGCATAGCCCCTCTGCTGCCTCTCTCCTCTCCTCCCCCAGGGGTGCCCTTCTAGCCATGGGCTCCCAGCCTACTGCCTGGCTCATGTGATCCCTAGGGCAGAACATTCAGGGCCTGTTTAATTCTGACTGAAAGGCACCCATCTTTCTCCATGGCACTCCAACCTTACTTCCCAGACACCCCACTCCCCGGGTGTGCAGGGCCTGTCCTCTGACTGTAGCCTTATTTTCTGTAAAGGATGACAGTATTTGGTCTTTTTTTTTTTTTTTTTTTGCGGTACCGGGGATTGAACCCAGGGGCGTTCTACCTCCGCGCTACACCCCCGGCCCTATTTTTTTATACTTTATTTTGAAACCAGGTCTCACGAAGTTGCGGAGGACCTCACTAGGTAGAGACAGAGAGAGAGAGAGAGAGCTGAGGCTGGCCACGAACCCGGATCCTCTGGTCTCCGCCTCCCAAAGTACTGGGATTACAAGCGTGCGCCACCATGCCCGGCTCAGTATTTGGTCTTATCCGTCTCATAAGTTTGTTGACAGGTGAGGGGGTGAAAACGGTTTGCAATTATACAGGACTGCACCAGTTTGAGGGGAGGAGGCCCACACTCGACCGTTTTCCGGGGTCCTACTTTAATGGAAGCATGACTTTTACCTCAAGTCACTCTGCTTTTTCCTGATGGATGCCCAGTACCAGATGCTGGTCTGTGGCTGGTCTCTGGTATCCCACACCTGGCCAGGGTCTGGCTCAGGCAATCTCTCATGTGAGAAACGCCCCAGTTCCCCTTCATTTTACACAAGGAAGATCGAAGCCCAGAGGGGGAAAGGAACTCACTCAGGGTCACACAGTGAATCAGGGCAGTCTGGACTAGTTCCTTTAAAATAGACTGAGAAACCAGGCATGGTGGTGCATACCTGTAATTCCAATTCTTGGGAGGCTGAGATAGGAGGATTGCAGGTTTGTGGCCAGCCTCAGCAATTTAGTAAGAACCTGTTTCAAAATAAAAAATAAAGTTGGGCGTGGTGATGCATGCCTGTAATTCCTGTACTTGGGAGGCTGAGACAGGAGGATTTCAGGTTCAAGGTCAGCCTCAGCACCTTAGCAACGTCCCTCAGCAACTTAGCAAAACCCTGTTTCAAAATAAAAAATAAAATAGGGCTAGGGGTGTAGCTTGGAGGTAGAATGCCTCTGGGTTCAACCTCCAGTACCAAAAACAAAACAAAATAAAAAAATAAAACAGGACTGGGAGTGTAGCTCAGAGGTAGAATGCCCTTGGATTCAATCCCCAGTACCACACACACACAAATAAGTAAAATAAAATATACTGAGAGCTGGGCATGCTGTAATCCCAGTATATAGGGAGGCAGAAGCAGAAGGATAGAAAGTTAAAGGCCACCCTCAGCAACTTAGCAAGACCCTGTCTTAAAATAAAAATAAAAGCAGGGCTGGGTGTGGTGGCCCACACTTGTAATCCCAGTACTTGGGAGACTGAGACAGGAGGATTGCAAGTTTGAGGGTTTGAGGACAGCCTCGGCAAGTAGTGAGATTCTCATCAACCTAGGGAGATCTTGTTTCAAAATTAAAAAAATAAAATAAAATAGGGCTGGGGGTGTAGCTCGGAGGTAGAATGCCCCTGGGTTCAATCCCTAGTACCACACACACACAAAAGTAAATAAATAAATAAAAATAAAGTAGGGCTGGGACATGGCTTGGAGGTAGAAAGCCCCTGGATCCAGTTCTCAGTACCACAAAAATAAATAAATTAATAATAAAAATAGACCTTGGCGTGGTGGCGCACGCTTGTAATCCCAGTACTTGGGAGGCTGAGACTGGAGGATCCGGGTTCATGGCCAGCCTCAGCTACTTAGTGAGGCCCTCCGCAACTTAGTGAGACCCTGTTTCAAAATAAGGAGTAAAAAAATAGGGCTGGGGGTGTAGCTCAGAGGTAGAATGCCCCTGGGTTCAATCCCCAGTACCACAAAAATAAATAAATAAAAATAAAGAGAGCTGGGGATATAACTCATGGTAGATCATCCCTGGGTTCAATTCCTAGTAATGCCAAAATTTAATAATAATAATAATAACAATAATAATAATAATAATAATTATTATTATAATAAAAACTGAGAAAGCAGTGAATGAAAAGAGCTCTTGGCTGGGAGCCTGGAGAGTGGGTATTAGTCCCTTGGCCCCTAGTCCAGTCTGGGACAAGTCACATGACTACAATCCCCTGAGACCCCTTTCTTGTCCCCCCTCCCACCTTGGATTTCCTTCCTGTTAATTCTGATCTTGGAAGTGGGGTGGGAATCTTCTGAAAGAAGACTCTGCTCCTTTAAGGCCCCTCCCTCTCTCCGGTGCAGAGCCTCCTTACGGTGCTGGGCTGGGCCTGGGGGAAGGTGGCAGGTCCCAGCTGCAGGGCCTGGTGGGTCCTGGACTAGGAGAGAATGAGTCTGCAAGGGACAAAGAATGTCAAATGTCCCTTTTGTTCTGGGGGTGGGAGAATGGGGGTGGGGTGGGGAGGAAGAAGCTGCCTGGGTCAGGACACTGAAGATGGGGTGGGGGTTCAGGGAGGTGAAAAGGTCAGAGACCTGTGTGGAGTCTGCCCTCCAGGCCTGAGAGTGCTTCAACCTCCTGGAGCTGGAATGGGGAGGTGGGGTTCACTTGTCTGGTCCTCAGCAAGGAAGTGGGAACTTTGTAGGCCTGGATCCCATGCTGACACTGCCAGACCTGCCCACTGGGCCTCTCTGCACCCCTCACCCCCCCTCTGAGCAGTGTGCTATCCTCTCTCATCCTCAGAAATGAGGACGGCCTCATCACCCCTCATTTTACAGGCACAAGAAGTGACATTTGGAGACGGGAGTGGGAACAGCAGAATGGGAATTGGAAATCTAAGTCTAAGTCTAAACCTGGGCACTTGTCCCCTTGTCCTTGTGGGCCAGGGTTGGTCGCTCCGGGCCAGATTTCACCTGGACAGAGGGATCTTGGGAAAGTGGATGCTTCAGGTCACCTGCCTGTTTGGGACAGGGTCTAGCCAGCCCAGCCTCCTGCCTGCTCTGAGTGACCAAGTGACCTTCTCTAGGACTCAGCACCTCAGGAGCGGAGCGCTGGGCTCTCCTCCTCCCAGTGAGCTAAGGTCCTGGACTCCTTGGCGCCCTGGGGTAAGGAGGGGAAGGTGTGTGTCTCAGGGCCCAGCTTCCTGAGACTCTTCCCTCCTCTGTAAGGCAGGCTGTGCCTTGCAAGGTGGCTGGGGGAGTAACAGGGAGTAGCAGGGGCCAGGGGCTCAGTGAAGGCAATTCCTCCTTCCTCCCAACCTCTTCTCTGCTCTTTCGCCAGGAGATCAGGCAGGCCTGGGTCCCTGGCTGACAGGAAGCTAATTCAGTCGGCTGGGGAGACTGGTAGAGGGGAGTAGGGGGAAGAGGTGGGGAGGAGGGGGCAGGAGGAGGCACTGGGTGGGGGCACTTGTCTTGGGATTCCTGTTCAGAGGCCGCAGGCACTCAAGGGTGCTCATGGCCCTTGAGCTGTTCACTCTAGGCTCACCTTCCAGAACCAGAGACTAACTGTCCTGGAAGGGAGTGCGCCCCGTCCTTGCCCCAAAGTGTCCCAGGAAGCAGACTCACCAGTGCTGGAAAGACCCTGGGAGAGCCACCACCGAGGGCCTGTAGATTTCCCACCACAGGTAAAGGGGGTGGGCTGCAGGTGAGGGAGGAGCTTGTCTGGAAGCCAGTGAGCACCCTGCTGTCTCTCAGCTACACATTTATTAGGGGTGGCCTGGGGTGTCTGGAGGATCTAAGGCTGGACAAAGCTCCCACTTGGGGTCTCTTTGGACTCAAGTCTCCTGAGTTTGTTCCAAAGGATACCACAGGTTCCCTGCCCACTACTGAGGCTGAAAAATGAACCCCTTCAAATGAAGGGGCTCACCTCTGGTTGCCTTTCCGACCAGCTGGATTGATTCCTAGGTCTCTCAAGGGAGATGCTCACTCAGGCCCTTTAAAAATAAATAAATAGGTAGATAATACTAAATAAATAAACTGAAGGCCAGATTTAAAATCTTGCCCGAATGTTCCAGTCCAGATTCTCCCCATGTCCCCAAACCCTTGGGATCCCCATTGCCTGAGCCCCTCCAAGCATTGAAACCTTCCTGTGAGAGAAGGGCAGGAGGAGTCCCACCCTGGAGCCCTCCTTCCAAAATTTCAACCTCCCAACAACCTTCCCAGCAGGCACTGGAGCCCCATTTCTATAGGAGAGAGGTCTGGGTGAGAGAGGGTGGGGACCTGCTGAGAGAAAGACTGGGTTGGCTCATCCCCAGGTTTTCCAAGCTGAGCTCAGGTTCTTTTCTAGGAACATCCTAGTCCAGGGTGCCTAGGGTAGAAGTGCAGGGGGGGCATCAACAGGAAGGGCCTCATAGATCATTTCAGAGAATGCTTCCTATAGGGACAGAGAGGCCCAGAGAAGGCAACAAGTTGACCCCAGGTTTCTCAGCAAGCTGTTTGAACAAGCAAGGTCCTAGGGGTTGCGGACCACAGCAAACAAAAGGACAAATTCTGCTCTCATGGAGTTCATACTGAGGGGAGACCAGCCCTGCAGAGCACTTGGGGCTCAGCCTGGCATGGTAGTACACGACTGTAATCCCAGTACTCAGGAGGCTGAGACAGGAGGATCACAGGTTCGAGGCCAGCCTCAGCAACTTAGTGAGACCCCGTTTCAAAATAAAAAATAAAAAGGGCTGAGGGTGTAGCTTAGAGATAGAACACCCCTGAGTTCAATCCCCAGTATCCCCTCCCTCAATAAAAAGAACACTTGGGGCTCTGATAAGGGAAGTATGGTGTCCTCTAATTATGCAAAACAGACCCTAACCCAGCCAGTGGCTGTTATGAAGCCTTCCCGAAGGGGTTGACTTCTGAGAACTGAAGGGTAGCAGGAGCTAGGCAGAGAAGTACCAAGGCGGGAAGAAGGTTCCAAGCGTGGGAGCTTTCTCCATCCTTTGCCCTCCAGGGAACCACTGCAGAGTTTTAAGTGGTAAAGTCCACTGGTTTGAGGTAGCCAGGGAAAATATAAGACACCCAGTGAATTTAAATTTCAGATAACAACAAATGCAATTTAGTTTAAGTATATCCTATATAATATTTGGGGTATACTTATGCTAAAATTTATTTATGGTTTATCTGAAATTCAAATTTAACTGATTTGAAATTTAAATTTGACTTTAAGTTTAATTCTGCCTCCGCCTCTTACCAGCTGGGTGATCCTTGGGCAAGTTCCCTCTCCTTCCTGAGCGTGCATGTCCTTACCTGTAAATTGGGGAGAATTCTGCCAGAGGCAGCAAAGCTAGTAGGGCAGGGAACACAGGGCTGGAGCAGGATGCCAGGCCAAAAGGGAGATCGTAGAATATTAGGAGACTGAGTTAGGACACAGCATGAGGGAGAAGTTAGAGGCAAGGCCAGCACCCCGACTTTCAAGTGGTCAAGTGTGGGTGCGGAGGTGGCACCCCCCAGGGGATGCTGGGAGGGAGGCAGGGAGCCTGGTGCATTTAGTGTGGACGGCTGGCTCATGGCTGGAGTTCTCAGGGGCTCTCCAAGTGAAAATACTCAGGTGGCCGTTGGGGGCAGGGTTAGAGGCACAGCAGCTGACGTTCCTGTCCTTGGCAGAGCAGAGGAGGAAGATTCCTGTGGCAGGAGCAGCAGGGGTGAGGGGCGGCATCTTCTCCTTCCATCGCCCCTTCCATAGCATGCTTGGGTTTTACCTGCTGGCTCAAGGAAGAGTTTGGGGAGCAGTCCCAGCTGCAGCTGATCCCAGTCCCTGGCAGTACCACCTCAGGTCTGCCTCTACCGGCCTCTTCTGGCCTCACTCCCAAGTACTGGAATTCGACTTTATCTCCTCAAAGGTCACCTTGCCCAAGGCCCAGCCCTGGGGATGGACATTCCTCACATTCCCCGGCCCTCAGTGGGGATGGCCGGCCAGGTTTCCCACTATCCTGGGCTCCTCTTGGCAGGACTTACAGAAGGCCTACTGTGGGTCCCCCAGCTCTACACCAGGACTCTAATCCGCTTTAGTTTAAATTCCAGCTCTGCCTCCTACCAGCTGGTGATCTTTGGGCAAATTACTTCTCCTTCTGAGCTGCAAGGTCCTCATCTGCTCATCTGTTCATTGGGAAGAATTTTTTTTTTTTTTTTTTTAGTGCTAAGGATTGAACCCAGGGGCATTCTACCTCTGAGCTACACCCCCAGTCCTATTTTATTTTGAAACAGGGCCTCACTAAGTTGCTGAGGGTCTCACAAAGTTGCTGAGGCTGGCCTTGTAGCTGAGATCCTCCTCTCTCAGCCTCCCAAGTACTGGGATTCAGGCGTGCACCACTGTACTCGGCTCTGTTTTCTCAGTTTTAATTTTTTTTGTGTGTGGTACTGGGGATTGAACCCAGAGGCATTCTACCTCCAAGCTACACCCTCAGTCCTATTTTATATTTATTTATTTATTTATTTATTTATTTTTATTATTATTATTATTTTTTTTTGCAGTACCAGGGATTGAACGCAGGGGCGGTCTACCTCCGCGCCATGCCCCTGGCCCTATTTTTTATACTTTATTTTGAAACCGGGTCTCACAAAGTTGCGGAGGGCCTCACTAAGGAGAGAGAGAGAGAGACAGGAGAGAGCGAGAGAGCTGAGGCTGGCCGCGAACCTGGATCCTGCGGTCTCCGCCTCCCAAAGTACTGGGATTACAAGCGTGCGCCACCACACCCGGCTTTTATTTTTATTTTGAAACAGGGTCTTGCTAGGTTGATGAGAGTCTTACTAGTTGCTGAGGCTGTCCTTGAATATGTGATCCTCCTGTCTCAGCCTCCCAAGTATTGGGATTACAAGTGTGTGCTACCATGCCTGGCTTGTTTTCTCAGTTTTAAAGGAAAATAATAACAGTACCTCTCATGACAAATGAGGGGCAAGGCATATATGGGTATGATGGCCCACAAGATGGCTGAGTCGGAGGCCTCAGAATTCCACCCTTCCGGGGGCCAGCAGAATCTGACTACGGCTGGAGGCAGTCTGAGGTACCTCAGCTGCTCATGGAGACACGGAAGGACAAACGGCTGCTGGGAAATAGTGAGCTGGCCAGAGGCCTTGGTGGGAAAGGCTGATGGGAAGAGAGAGGACCCCATAACCCTGGGCAGCTGGGCCCTGCTCTGAACTGTATTATGTAGGATACCTTATGCCTTCCTCCAGCCCCATCCCTCCCCACAAGGTGGAGGGAAGGGGATGTGTCCTCTTAGGGCCTAAGCTCACCATTCGAGGTCACACTCCAGGGATCTGGGATCTGGAATTCCCTGCCCAGGGCCCTGAGCCCATTTTCAGGACCTGGGCCTGTCCTCCTAGTGAACCATGCTACAGGTACGTCAACTCTAGGCCCAGGAGGTAGACAAGGAAGCCGTTTGGGGCTGAGGACAGATGTGTCAGGAGCAGGGATATGATGGGCCAGGGGTCCTCGTGTATACATACAAGGACCCAACTGTCACGTGAACTTTTTTTTTTTTTTTGCAGTACCGGGGATTGAACCCAGGGGCCTTCTACCCTGGCCCTATTTTTTTATCCTTTATTTTGAAACCAGGTCTCACTAAGTTGTGGAGGGCCTCACTAAGTGGCTGAGGCTGGCCACGAACCCGGATTCTCCGGTCTCCGCCTCCTAAATACTGGGATTACAAGCATGTGCCACCACACCAGGCTCACATGAACTCTTTTTTGTGTGTGTGATACTGGGGATTGAACCCAGGGAGATTCTACCTCTGAGCTACACCCCCAGCCCTATTTTTTATTCTTTATTTTGAAACAGGGCCTCACTAAGTTGCAGAGGGCCTCACTAAGTAGCTGAGGCTGGCCATGAACCCAGATCCCCCAGATCCTCCGGTCTCAGCCTCCCAAGTACTGGGATTACAAGCGTGTGCCACCATGCCTGGCACTTAATTTTTGTTTTTGAAACAAGATCTCTAGGTTTCTGAGAGTCTTCCTACATTGCTGAGGCTGAGGCTGTCCTCAAACCTGCAATCCTCCTGTCTCAGCCTCCCAAGTACCGCGCCTGGCTCACTGGATCTCTTGACTGGCACTGCAGTGTAAGGGGGGGACACCCAGTGGAGGGGCCCTACTGAGGAGTCTGGGGCCTCCTATCCAATGCTGGGCCAGTTTCACCTGCAGGTCACCACACCAGCCCCTGGGGAGGATCCTGGACCGTGCATATTTAACCAGAAAGCCTTCCTGTGCCTGGAGCTTTGTGCCCAGCATCCCACTGAATTCTTCCAATAACCTTGCAAGACAGGTATCAAGGAGGAAAAGGAGGCTGCGTGACGAGACTCCTTAAGACCCCTCAGGTAGAAAATGACAGTGCTGGGACAGGTCAGCACAGTACACTAGCTCCTTGTGTTCCTCTGCCCCTTCTGTACCCCAAGCAACTCTCTAAACCCCAAAAAGCTCAGAAAGATAACAGCACCCATGATTTGTCAGAATTCCTGGATTTCTTTCAGACAGATTCCACCTGGCTCCCAGGAAAGAGGACACTCAGGACTCAGTCCAGAAGGATGACCTGTCCTCTTCTCTGTGGAGGGGATGGCGGCCTGGTGCAAGCCCCACGTGCTACTGACTCTGGGAAGCTCTCAGGCCCCTGCAGGGCTTGTCACCATCCAGGCCAGGCTGTCTCCTAGGCTGGTCTCTCCAGCCCAGGCCTCGTGGCTCCACACCCAGGTGTTCTCAAGATGGGCAGCACCCTCCCCACCCCAGACCTGGCGGTTACCCTCCAGATGCCAAGCACCTGAGCATCCTTGTCCGTCACTGCGTCCAATCCGCAGGTCCCATTCTGCCTCGGCTCCCTCCTTGCAGCTCCTGATTCCTTCCTCACCTCCCACCGACTCTGCACCTCCCTTGTTCCTGCAGGCCTCGTCCTGTTCCAGATGGACCACTTGTCCCTCCACGCCATTCCGTGTAGGGCAGTCAGAGTGACCTCCAGGGAAACAAGGGATCATATGACATTTTCTGTTCAAATCCTTCAGTGGCTCCTGTCCCAGGCCCTCCATTACGAGCCAAGCTCTTCCCCGCTGTCACCTCCGTGCCCTTGCTCATGCTGGCCCTTTTCCCCTTGGCGTCTGCCAGCTACTTTCTAAAATTCCAGCTGGCGACACCTCCTCCAAGAAGCCCCCCCAGGCCCCTTTTCCTGTGTGCTAGTGGCCTGCAGCAAGAAGAGCTGTGTCTATGAGTGCTGCCTGCTGGCTTTTCCTTCATTAACCCACTTACTCAGGAACCACCCTCCTGGGAGGCAGGGTCTATGGAAGCCTCCACCTCTCAGGTGGGGAACAGGTCAAGCAAAATGCCTAGGGCCACACTTTGTGTGTGTGTGATACTGGGGATTGAACGCAGGGGCATTCTACCTCTGAGCTCCACCCCCCAGCCCTTTTTTTGTTTTGAAACAGGGTCTCTCTAGGTTGCTGAAAGTCTCGCTACTTGGGAAGGCTGGTCTTGAACCTGCCATCTTCCTGTCTCAGCCTCCCAAGTACTGGGATTACAGACGTGTGCCACCAAGCCCAGCTCACACTTCTTGGAGGCTGACACCCAGGCTGGCGGTCTCCAGAAAACTGGCCTCGCATTCTTAGGCGCTGCCTCCCGCTGCGCCAGAAGGACATCTGGGGTCTCTCTCTGCCTCCACGACTAGAATGAAGCCCCGGGGCGCAGAGTGGCTTCTGAGCCCTCTCCTCCGCGCAGCAGCCAGCCATCTCCGTGGCACCGGGAGATGTGCGGGGCCTGGCGCTGCCCACGCTAGTCCCCGGCCGCGGCGGGGCTGCGAGCCCCGGGTGAGCGCGGCCTCGGGCGGCCCAGCTGGGGCGGGCCGGGGGCCAGATGGACTGCGGCGCGGCGGGGAGGCGCGGGCAGCCGGGGCGTGCGTTGCCATGGGGACCGGGGGCGGCGGCCCCGCCCCGGCGGCGGGGGAGCAGGTGGCGGGACGGGGCGCAGGCGGGGGAGGGGCCGGAAGGGGCCCGCGGGGTCGGCGGCCGTCCCCCCTCGCCCCGGCGGCTCCTCCTCCCTCTGCTCCCTCGGCGACCCCGGCGCTGCGGCAGAGCCGGCGGGGGCCCCAGCCGCGCTTAGGCTCGGGCTCTTGCAGCCTCTGGGGCAGCTCACCACCTCCACCTCCCTTCCCTGCCTCAGTTTCCCCAACTGTGAATGGGAGGGATTGAACCAAGAGGTTTCGTGGACACTTGGAGCGCACACTACTTTTTGTAGGTCTGGGATCAGGCCTGGAGGATTGAAGGCTAGGTAATTTCTCATCCTCTCCCTAGATGGAGGCGTTTTCTCATCAAATGATGCCCGCCATAAGACCCAGAACCTGGGGATGTCGGCTGCAAGAACTCAGGGTCTCTGCACCCAAAGTCCCCATTGTACAGAGGGGCAAGAGCAGCCCAGAGAGGGCGAGGGACCTGTCCAAGGTCACACAGCGAGTCCAAGGCGAGGCGCAAACAGGATGAGAAGCCAGGTCTCAGCCTCCCAGTGCTTCACCCCTTACCTCCGGCCTTGACCTTGGAGCCTAAACCGGGTATGAGGGTGGGGGTAGGCTGCGGGAGGAAAACAAGCACCCTGTTCTCTGTTCTCCGGCCTCATCTGCCAAGATGGCAGGAAGATCGCCTGAGAGCTCAGACCTGAGGTGAGGACTTCCTGTCTGCACCCTGTGGCTGTCCTGCCCCTGCCACACCCCTCAGGGTCTCCATGGGTGACCACTGTGCAGGTCTGTGCCCTGTGTAGAGGTGTGGAGGTGTGGACGGTGAGCCCACCCCCAGCTCCCATAAGTGCAGAGTGAGGACCCCACCAGGCAGTCCTGGGGGGGCAGTCTTTCCTCAGGAAGAATGCCCCTTTCTTGAGCTCTCAAGGCGGAGTGTTGGACTTGCTTCTCTCTTCTCCCACTGCAGGTACCGGGGAAAGGTCCTGCCCTGGATCCCAGCTGAAGGTGGTAGTGGTGGTGGTGGGGAAGACTGTAGTAGCTAGGGCCGAGGTAGAAGGGGAGGGCGGGAGGAGGCTGGGTCTGTGCCTTTAAGGTACAGCTTGCTGCTGGAGACACACACACACACACACACACACACACACACACACCACAGACTCTTGCACACTGTCATGCATCCCACAGCCACACACACTCCCAAGCTCTCCCTCTCTCCCGACTCCCTGCCTCTCTCTCTCTCTCTCTCTCTCTCTCTCTCTCCCCCTCTCTCTCTCCCTCTCTCTCCCAGGCTCCCTACTCTCTCCCTCTCCCTCTGCACAGACATCCTCAGGCAGCCGCCACACAGGGCACCCCTCTCTCCTGCTCCCTCTCCCCAAGGTCTGGCTGTAAACAGCATGAGTGAGCCCAGGGAGGAAGGGCAGGGGCGCGGAGCTCTGACCCAGAAACCCGCCCTGCGCCTCTGTCCCGCCCAGGCCCAGGAAAGGGGCTTATTTTTCAGTTTGGCATTACTGCCTGGGTCAAGGCTGCAGGGAGCTATGAGGACCTGCGCAGAAGGCGGTCAGGCTGTAGGAGAGGGAGGGAGGGGGCTGCTTGGCCACGGGCCCAGCCTGTTGGACACAAACCCAAGAATTGGAGGGGAGCCTCCCCCTCCTCTACTCACAGAAAGGTGGGGCTCACTTCTAACACAAAGGGAGCAGGCTTATGGACAAGAGTAATTGTAGTGGGGGGCTTAGCCACAAAAGGATGGATAAAGGGGCCTTGACCCTTCCTTTTAGGTCATTTTACACCTTTAAAGACTAGAATCCTATTTTCTTTTTGTGGTGCTCGGGATCAAACCCAGGGCCTCATGTGTGCTAAGCAAACTCTCCACCCCAGCCCCTGAACTACCCCCAACTAGAATTTTTTCCCACAACTCTGGGACAAGTCCTTCCTTCCTTCCTTCCTATCTTTTTTTTTTTTTTTTGTGGTACAGGGGATTGAACCCAGAGGCATTCTACCTCTGAGCTACACTCCCAGATGTATTTTATTTTTATTTTGAAACAGGGTCTCACTAGGTTGATGAGAGTCTCACTACTTGCTATGATCCCCCTGACTCAGCCTCCCATGTACTGGGATTACAAGCGTGCGCCACCACGCCCGGCTCTTCCTTTTTTTATTGGCCCTGGAGATTGAACCCAGAGGCATTCTACCTCTGAGCTACACCACCAGCGCTTTTTATTTTTTGTTTTGAAACAGGATCTTGCTATGTTGCTGAGACTCACTCTACAACCTGTGATCCTCCTCTCTCAGCCTCCAAGTACTGGGATTACAGGCTTGTGCCACCACGCCTGCGCCTGCCGTAGTCTGCATTGTCCTCTTCCTCCTCCTCCTTCTGCATGCTGGGGATGGAACCCAGGAGCATTCTACCTCTGAGCTACACCCCTGCTCTTTTAATTTTTTTTTTATAGTACTCGGGATTGAACCCAGGGGCATTCTACCTCTGAGCTACACCCCAGCCCTATTTTTTATTCTTCATTTTGAAACAGGGTCTCACTAAGTTGGCAGAGGGCCTCACTAAGTAGCTGAGGCTGGCCGCGAACCTGTGATCCTCCTGTCTCAGCCTCTCAAGTACTGGGATTACAAGCATGGACCATCATGCCCAGCTTAATTTTTTATTTTAAACAGGTTCTTGCTAAGTTACTGAGAGCCTTGCTAAGTAGCTGAGTCTGGCCTTGGACCTGCAATCCTCCTGTCTCAGTCTCCCAAGTACTGGGATTATGGGATTAAAGGGATACAGGTGTACCACCATGCCTGCCCACACTCCTTCCTTCCTTCTTTTTATTTGGTACTCAAGATTGAACCCAGGGGCATTCTATCTCTGAATTATACTCCAAGTACTGTTTTATGTTATTTTATTTTTTATGTTGAAACAGGGCCTCACTAAGTTGCAGAGGGCCTCACTAAATTGCTGAGGCTGGCCTTGAACCTGTGATCCTCCTGTCTCAACCTCCCAAGTACTGGGATTACAAGCGTGCGCCACCACGCCTCCTTCTTAATCAAAATTCTTCTTGCTGCAGTTCCATGCAGAGGATGGATGTGCTCTCTCTTCTCATTCTCTCATCGTGCATCGTACCTTATCTGCTTCTGTGGCGGGAAGTAGGATCACCATTTTACACACAGAGAAACTGAAGCTCAGCTAAATGAGCTCTGGTTCAACAGCTAAGCAGGAGATACCCCCAGCTACCTGGTGGTAGATCTAGGCCCTTCCCCTGCCTCTCACAACTCTCATAGGCACCTACCTTCACCTACAGGAGGACCAGGTCCATGGGACCCAGAGGGATGGGAACTGATTTGGCCATACCTGGACCTGAGCCTCTCAGCTGGACCTCTTCAAGTCAACAAGTTTCACTGAGCCTTCCTGTCCCAGCCTGTGGGATATGGAGAAGTCAACACTGCCTCCATGTGTGGGGGCAGGCAGGATCACAGGAGCACTGGCTGAGATGGGGCAGGGGCGCCTGCCCCGGGGGATGGAGTTGGGGCTCCTAGAAGTGTCGGCAGGGGAACCTGAAGGTTGAGTAGAAATCAGCCAGGTAAAGCCGGGCGTGGTGGCACACAACTGTGATCCCGGTATTTGGGAGGCTGAGACAGGAGGATCGCAGGTTCGAGGACAGCCTCAGCAACTTACCAAGACCCTATTTCCAAATAAGAAATAAAAAGGACTGGGAGTGTAGCTTGGAGGTAGAACACCCCTGGGTTCAACCGCTAGTACCAAAAAAAAAAAAAAAGAAAAGAAAAGAAAAACAGAAATCAGCCAGGTAGGATGGAAATATGGATGGAAGGGGCACCGAGAGCCTTGAGAACCGTGCAGGCACCGGATGAAGGGGTCCGCGTGAGTCTCTGGTTTCATCAGCCCTGCTTCCCAAAGGGCTGCAAGGTCAGACAATCTGCTTCCGGGACTCTGACAGCTGCTCTGACAGTCTCTGGTTGTGTGGAAGTGTCAGGGTCCCTCCCTAGAGCCCAGCCCAGATCCAAAGTGAGGTGGGCAGGGCTGGGGTTAGCCCCGGGGTAGAGCACTTGATTGGCATACATGAGGCCCTGGGTTCATACCCCCACCCAAAGAAACTAGGTTAGTAATGGCTCAGGATCAGCCATGCAACTTGGCACATAAGGTAGGTGGGTGTATGGCCGAAGTGCTGCAGCTCACCTTGAAATTGCTGAGGGGGGCGCGGTGGGAGACAGGGTTGCTTCCACCATTAAATCCCAGTGAAATGCCTACCTTCCCATCCCTTCTTTTTACTGGGGATGGAACCCAGAGGCATTCTACCTCTAGGCTACATCCCCAGCCCTATTTTATTTTTTATTTTTGAAACAGGTTCTTGCTAAATTGCTGAGGCTGGTCTCAAACCTATGATCCTCCTGTCTCAACGTCCCAAGGATTAGGATTACAGGCATGTACCACCATGCCCATCTTTCCCCCATTTTTACAGAGACAACAGCTCCTGAACTCCAAGTCTGGTGAAAGACCAAGGTCAGAACTGAAGAGCCAGCAGAACTCCGCCCAGGAGTTCTCCAAAGTGCTAATTTCTAACTCCACCATAACTTTTTGCCCGTTTGCTTACCTTATCTACTTTGTGTCTTTCTGTAAATTAACCCAGTTTTACAAAACTTAATTTAATAAGGAAACTATATCAGACTCTACATGGAAAACCAGTAAAGCTTTCCAAAAAACAGAAGGTAAAGATAAAAATAGGGCTGGGGATGTAGCGATGTAACGCAGTGGCAGAGCGCTTGCCTAGCATGCACGAGGCCCTGGGTTCCATCTCTGGCACTGCAAAAAAAAAAAAAAAGATAAAAATAAATTCAATGCAAGCGAACCAATTCTAGCTTTGATACTCTTGTTGGCTAGAGGCCTCTATCTTTGTGATAAAGGGAGATTCGCAAGTGCTAGAAAGGCGTTGGAGACATAGCCCCAAACTGAGCCTTTTTTCTCCTCCTAGATTTAATCAGAAGAAAGAACTGAAGAGGGAGAACTTGCATGAAGATGAGCTGAGGTTCTGTTCCTGGACGGCCAGGTCTGTGGGCTCCCAGACCTCCTCCCCAACATGGCTGCAGGTGTCAGTCCCACACTCTGGGTGACTCTGCCTCAGTCCAAATTCTCTGGTCCAGGGAGAGTAGGAGACATGTCTGAGGTCTTTCAGCAAGGTAGTAGCCAACCCAGGAACCTGGGATTTCTGAGGAAGGCAGGTGCTGGAAGAGAAGCTGGACCCCATGGACAGCTGAGGGACCTGGCAAAGGGGAGGAAGCCCTGGCTGTGAGTCAAGGCAGCCCAGCTCTGTCTCCCAACCTCAATGTCCTCCCAACCTCAAGGTCCAAAGTCGCTGGGAGCTGCGGATGCTGCCTCTGCACGGCTAGACAGGTTGGCTCTTTCCAGAGGACCTTCCACTCCCTGCTCTGGTTTGCTATCGCCATAATTACTTCCCAACACATAGGAAACCTCAGGGCCTCCCCACAGCTTGCAGGGCAGTCCTGACTCCTTGCAAGACACACAAGGCCATCCTACTCGCCCCTGCTGTGGTCCAGCTCACCCCCCAGCTAACCCCCTCCCAACCCAAGTCAGCACTCTGCTGAACACAGTGCCTGGAACTCCGCAGGCCTGCTGTCCATATTTGAATGGGTGAATCTTTGTATTCTTTTTTTCTTCAATACTGACGATTGAACTCAGGATCTTCTACCTCCGAGCTACACCCCCAGCCCTATTTTTTTTTATTCTTTATTTTGAAACAGGGTCTCACTAAGTTGCGGAGGGCCTCACTAAGTAGCTGAGGCTGGCCACGAACCCAGATCCTCCGGTCTCCACCTCCCAAGTACTGGGATTACAAGCGTGCGCCACCACGCCCGGCTTCCAAGCTTTTATTCATTATTTCTCCTTTTTTTTAAATCTTTTTTTATTTTTTGGTACTGGGAATTGAACCCAGGGGCATTTTACCTCTGAGCTACACCCCCAGCCCTATTTTTTGTTCTTTATTTTGAAACAGGGTCTCACTAAGTTTGGAGGGCCTCACTAAGCAGCTGGGGCTGGCCGCGAACCTGCGATCCTCCTGTCTCAGCCTCCCTAGTACTGGGATTACAAGCTGCGCCACGGCCACGACACCCAGTTTATTATTTCTTCAAACCCTACTTAGAAGCATCCTGTGTCTGTGAAGCTTTTCCTGAAATTTCCCAGAAGAGTGGATCACCATTAATTCATCAAGGGTTTACTGAGTGCTTCTTGTGAGCCAGGCATGTGCTAGGTACTGAGAGACCAGGGTGGACAGGATAGCAAGGCTCCTTCCCTCCGCTGTCCACTCTCCTCCCAGAACCCAGCTCCGTGTTGCTCTCCAGTTGGCCGCCTGCATGCAGCTGTTTGCACCTGGGCCATGCACAAGGTTCTGGCCTGGGCCATCTTGGTATGTGGTGGGTTGCAGTGTCAACCACTAGGCAGCCCTCCCCACCCCAGAGCTGGAATTCAGAGGACAAGGTGAGCACCAACAGAAGAGAGCTGGCCACCATCACTGAGCCCAGCTGGTGCCAGGCACCTGACCCAGTGCGTTATCACCCTAACAGTACACACTGTAGGTCCCATGACCCCAGGCTTCCAACCTGGCCTGCACATCTTCCCCAGTGGCCCCTCAGCCCTAGGGGAGCTCTTCCCGAGGTTGGATTCCTGGAGCCTCCACATTCTGAGCCTGCTCTGCGTCCCCCATCCCCCAGCACTGGCCTGGCTTCCTGGAATTTGTCCTCCTAATTGAAACCAAACACCGGGGCTCCTCCAGGGCTGTGCCCCAGAGGCCCCGGTGGGTTTCTCTTTTCCTCCCTCCTCCCTTCCCTGGTTGGGGGTGGGGTGCTCAGCCTTAGGCTGCATGGTGGGGGGGCTCTTCCCTGCACAGAGTATGGGGTAAGGGGCCCTCCCTCATGCTAGGATGGGAGCTAAACTCAGCTGTCCTTGGCTGGAAAGTATAGGAGGAGGACAGGCAGCAAGTGAAGACGGAGAGAATGGTCAAGTCAACCTGGATTGTCCTGGGAAACCCAGTCTCAGTCTGGAGGCTGGAGATTGGAGGATAGCTTTGTGAAGGTCAACTCCATCTGGACCTACTGTGCGACCTTGGGCAAGTTGCTTTCCCTCTCTGAGCCTCAGGTTCCTCATATTACCTATCTCACAGGATTATGGAGAAGTTTAAACAAGAAAACTCACATGAGTACCAAGGGACTCATGGCCGGTGCTGAGTGAAGGAAGCCAGGCACCATGAGTATCACCAGCTGTTAAATGGGTCCACAGGATGTTGAGATGTGTGCCTGAGAACACCAGGGGCCGAGGAAGGGTGTAGTTGGAAAGGTGGCTCCGGGCCAATAAATGTCTGTCTGTTAAACGAAGGAATTCTCTTCACTTTCAGCAAGCAATTGCTGAGCATCTCACACGCACCCTGCCCTGGGACGCAACCCTGCGAGGCCAGGCACTGTCCTCTGGCTGGATTCTGGGAGCAACAGGAGGATGAGCTTGCTCATCAAAGGCAGTGACCATGCAGAACTATCGGGGCTGTGACAGGGCAGCAGAGGGGCCCCACGAAGGCTAACCCTGGCTGGGCAGGGGACAGGGTGGTCAGGGACAGTTTCCCAGGGAAATGACTGAGTGACGGAGGAGCCTAACCCTCCTCCATGCAGTTTTTCAACCAGTTCTTGTCATTGCCGGCCACCGGACCTGGTACTTCAGGCAGCAGTGGCTAAGAGGGCAAGCCCAGCCGGCAGGCCAGCACCTGCTCCAGCCGCCCTCGCCAGCACCTGCAGCACCGCGCCTCCGGCCATGCCATCCGCTCCGGCCATGCCATCCGCTCCCACAGCGGCATCCTTAGAACCTCTCCTTTCCGTGTCTGTGCTTCTCACAGCGCTGGGCCGCAGCATGTAATGCCAGCCACACGTGTGAGCCGCATCTGTCAGTTCAAATTCTCTAGTAGCCACATTTTATTTATTTATTTATTTATTTATTTATTTATTTATTTATTTATTTTTTGTGGCACTGGGGATTAAACCCAGGGCCTCATGCATGCTAGGCAAGTGCTTTACTAGACACTGAGCCCTCAGCCCTAGTAGCCACATTTTATTTTATTCGTGTGTTTGTTTATAGTGGCACTGGGGATTGAACTCAGGGGCATTGTACCACTGAGTTATATCCCCCAGTCTTTTTTTTTTTTTTTTTTGCGGTACCGGGGATTGAACCCAGGGGCGTTCTACCTCCGCGCTACACCCCCGGCCCTATTTTTTTTATACTTTATTTTGAAACCGGGTCTCACGAAGTTGCAGAGGGCCTCACTAAGTAGAGAAAGAGAGAGAGAGAGAAAGAGAGAGAGAGAGAGCTGAGGCTGGTGGCGAACCCGGATCCTCCGGTCTCCACCTCCCAAAGTACTGGGATTACAAGCGTGCGCCACCACGCCCGGCCCCCAGTCTTTTAAAAATTATTTATTTTTTATTTTTGATACTAGGGATTGAACTCAGGGGCATTCTACCTTTGAGCTCCACCCACCCATATTTTTTATTAAAAAATAAATTTTATTTTATTTTTAAAATTTTGAAACAGGTCTTGCTAAGTTGTTGAGGCTGGCCATGAACCTGTGCTCCTCCTGTCTCAGCCTCCCAAGTACTGGAATTACAAGTATGTGTCACCATGCCCGGCTTTAATAATATATTTTATCAAAAGTTATATATTGAGCCAGGCATGGTGGCGCACACTTGTAATCCCAGTACTTGGGAGGCTGAAACCGGAGGATCTGGGTTAATGGCCAGCCTCAGCTACTTGGTGAGGCCCTCCGCAACTTAGTGAGACCCTGTTTGAAAATAAAGAATAAAAAATAGGGCTGGGGGTGTAGCTCGGAGATAGAATACTCCTGGGTTCAATCCCCAGTGCCCCCCCAAAAAAAAGTTATATATTGGCCAGGTGTGGTGGTGCATGCTTGTAATCCCAGTACTTGGGAGGTTGAGACAGGAAGATCATAGGTTCATGGCCAGCTTCAGCTACTTAGGCCCTCTGAAATTTAGTGAGACCCTGTTTCAAAATAAAGAATAAAAAATAGGGCTGGGGGTGTAGCTCAGAGGTAGAATGCCCCTGGGTTCAATTCTCAGTACCGCAAAAAAAAAGTTATATATCAAAAAATCACAAACACGTAGTCTACATTACTTTTTGTTGTTATTGTACTGGGGATTGAACCCAGGGGCATTCTTCCTCCAAGCTACACCCTAGCACTTTTTAAATTTTGTTTGGAAACAGTCTTGCTAGGTTGTGAGAGTCTATGTAGCTGAGGCTGTCCTTGAACCTGTGATTCTCCTGTCTCAGCCTCCCAAGTCCCAGGCATACATTACTTTTTTTGGTGCTAATTCCTTGCAATCCCGTGTGTAGTTTACATATACGGCATACTACAATTTCGATTGGTCACACTCCATGGGCTCATGGCCACCTGTGGCGAGTGGTCACCATGTTGGGTGGCTCAGCTCTAGAATGTGGGCTCTTCGTACAGGGGCCCTGTACTATTCATCTCTTTCTTTGGTGGTTAGGGGGTGTCCTAGGGGGAGGCACAAAAGAAGGAAGAGTGTTCTGGGCCAGCAAGCCATGTGTTGAGGCTGGAGTGTCACATAAGCAAGTGGGAAGCGTAAGCGACAAATGGTGCCTGGAGCCAGGCCCGGAAAGGCTTTGAATAACATGCTAGGTGTTTAGACTTCAGTTGTGTGGGCAGCTCAGGTGAGGGTTTATTATCAGCAGAGGAATGTTGTGTTCAGGTTGAGGCTTTGGAAGAGCCCCTTGGTGGGTCACATGGAAGACAATTTGGATGGGACCAATAAGGTGGCAAGGAGACCAGCTAGAAAGCCAGCCAATGCAAGGATGTAGGGAGGTGGCGATGAGGTGTGGGGATGAGGCGGTCTGAATGCAGAGACCCCAAGAAGGAGGATGCTGGGAACCTGGAGACAGCAGTGGATTGGGGAGTGAAGAGCACTGTCCAGGCTTCTAGCCTGTGGTGCCAGTTTTCTGAGCCAGGTCCTAGGAGGAACCCTCCTAGGAGTGCTGAGAACATAAAGAGTTGGGTCTTGGACCGGGGTGTAGCTCAGTGGTAGAGTGTTTCCCTAACATGCACAAGGCCCTGGGTTCAGTTCCCAGCAACGCGCACACACGAATTCAACCTTGGTGAATTTTGGCTTTGAGATGCTAGCAGAACATCTTGGGGGGCACAGTTCATAGATGGTAGTATGGTCCCGCTCTCTGTCACTTTTGGCATTCAAATAGAGGCTGGAACAAACACTAGCCTGGGGCACTGAAGAGGACCTGTGTGCCTCCCAGGGCAGCTGAGTCTTGAGACCTCTCAGCCTGGACAGTTTCAGATTCTAGTTTTGTGGTGTGTGTGGGGGGGGAGGGGGACACTATCAGGGCTTGGACATATCTGTAATTGGGGATCTTTGTGGCCTAGAGGTGGTTGGCATTTTTGGCTCTTGACCCACAACCAGAACTGGGGGCAGGATACAAGCGTGATGGCTGCAAGGGGGTCAGAGGCTCCATTTCAACAGACCACAGAGGAGAATAGCCCCGAGGCCCTGCTGGACGTGTGTGTATGTGTGTGTGTGTGTGTGTGAGTGTGTATGTGTGTGTTAGTTACTGGGGATTGAACACCCCGGGGCATTCTAATTCCAAGCTATACCCCCAGCCCTTTTTATTTTTTGTTTTGAAACGGACTCACTGGGTTGCTGAGATCCTCGCTAAATTGTTAAAGCTGTCTTCAAACCTGTGATCCTCCTATCTCAGCCTCCCAAGTACCAGGATTACAGGCGTGCGCCACCATGCCTGACTTGGACCTGTATCTTATAACCAGAGAACAAGAAGATCCTTGGTCCTCAACTAGCCTCGTGGGCAAAAGGAGGGCCTGACCCAGGGCCACACATCAGGGCATGACTGCTCCCACAGGTGGGCTTGTGCTGGGTCCCTGCACCATACCATGAAATCCCAAGTGTCTCTGGTGTCTGTGACCCCTGCTTTTCCTTGGTGCAAGAGATGTTCCGGTTCTTTTTAATTAGGAAGATACAAAGACAGAAGTCAGACAGCCGCCCCCACCCACGGATGGGAGACTAAGTGCTCCCCAAATTACACAGCAGATGCCAAGGCTCCGGCAACAAGACCCAGCTTGATAGCTTTGTGGTAAGCACAGCCAGCACAATTTTATTTTTATGTTTTAACTCCTGGGTGATATATAGACCTCTCACAGGCAGGAGAAATGGCATCCAGAACTTCTCCCTTAAAAAAATTTTTTTTTTCAACTTGTGCAACACATGCCCAGGTTAATTAACCCTTTTGTCAGGAAGCTCTATCTGCCCCAGGCTGGGTGAGAAATCTGTTTCTCTCCTGTGAGGTTGGGTTAGTGCAAAATGCACAGGATGGTGTGCCAGCTCAGCTGTGGCCTTGCTGGGAGACCCCCTCAGCCACCTCTGGGTCCTGACTGGACGGATGACTCTATGGACAACTGTATGCACCGCCTTTGGGGTCTCAGATGGCACATGCTTGTAATCCCAGTATTTGGGAGGCTGAGACAGGAGGATCACAGGTTCAAGGCCAGCTTCGGCAACTTGGCAAGACCCTAAGCAACTTAGGGAGATCCTGTTTCAAAACAAAAATTAAAAGGGCTGGGGGTATAGTTCAGAGGTAGAATGCCCCTGGGTTCCATCCCCAATACCCAAAACAAAAACTTCAGGGCTAAGAGCCGGGTGTGGTGGCACACACTTGTAATCCTAGTTCTTGGGAGGCTGAGACAGAAGGATTACAGGTTTGAGGACAGCCTCAGCAATTTAGTGAGGCTGTCAGCAATCTAGTGAGACACTGTTTCCAAATAAGAAGTAAAATCAGCCGGGCGTGGTGGCGCACACTTGTAATCCCAGTACTTTGGGAGGCAGAGACCGGAGGATCTGGGTTCGTGGCCAGCCTCAGCTCTTTCTCTCTCTCTCTCTTTCTCTCCCTCTCTCTCTCTCTCCTTAGAGAGGCCCTCCGCAACTTCGTGAGACCCGGTTTCAAAATAAAGTATAAAAAATAGGGCTGGGGGCGTAGCGCGGAGGTAGAACGCCCCTGGGTTCAATCCCCGGTACCGCAAAAAGAAAAAAAAAAGAAGTAAAATCAGTCTGGGGGTGTAGCATGGAGGTAGAATGCCTCTGGGTTCAATTCCCAGTACCACAAAAAAACCAAAACCAAAAACTTTAGGGCTGGGGGTAGAGCGCTTGCCTAACATTTGCAAAGTCCTAGATTTGGTCCCCAGCACAGCAAAAAGAAAACAAAACAAAAAGCAGAAAATAGCCTAGCATGCCTGATCTATGGGAGTCTCTGCACACCTGGCTCTTTTTTTTTGGCGGTACTGGGGACTGAACTCAGGGGTGCTCTGCCACTGAACTATATCCCCAGCCCTTTTAATTTTTTATTTTGAGACAAGGGTCTTACCAGTTGCTGAGGCTGGCCTTGAACTTGCCATCCTCCTGCCTCCGCCTCTGAGTAGTGAGCAGCTGGGATTACAGGCCTGTGCCATGGTGCCCGCTGGCCCCAAATCCTTATTTTTATACAGACTTGCCACTCAGAACTAGAGCTAGAATGTTTTGAATCAAAGCTCACTTCTGGCTGGCCCATTCCCTCATCCCAGGGGAAAGGTACCGAGGCACCCACACCTAGCCACTGGGTCCTTTTCTCTCTAGCCACATTGACTCTCTCTGTTGTCCCTGTATTTCTGCACCTCTTTCACTTTTTAACACTTAGCTCTGCCCTGATGCTTACAGACAACCTCAAAGACCCTCTCATTGTCTAAGGGATAGAGCCCCAACCCCAGCACCTCCTAGGAATGGTACCCCAAGACCTAGTCCTGGCTACTTCTACAACCATTCCTCCAGCCCTTGGTGGTTTCCATACTCCTTTCATTTACCATTCAAATATTTGTTGAGCTCGTACTTTGTGCCAGGAATTGTGTTGGCACTCAGGAAACAGTCAGTGCCCAAATGCTTAGAAACTAAGCCTGTTTTGAGAGCTTGGGGTCCAGGGGCTCTGAGGAGGGGCACCAAATTGAGACAGGGACTGGGCTGCCGCCAACTCCCTTCTCGCCGGTTTCCTGTTTACGGCTGACAGCTGCCCATCCCGCCCAGCACACAGATGCCCCAGCGAACCTTGGTGTGTTTTCAGACCGCAGTTCAATCACAAACACGAAGCAGGCGACTTGAAATCTGCTTTCAGCTGCCCTGCAAATCTGCAAGGGAGCCCCCTCTAATCCCTCCTGCCCTGTGCTCCCCAACTTCTGCCTTCCTCTCCCCCCTTGGAAGACATATGGCCCCTTGAAGTTTTTGTTTGCTTGCAGGGGGAGGGAAAAAAAAACCCACCCGGCCACGGTGTGGAGGGTTTTCCCTTTTATTTTTTATTAAGCATCAAGAGACATAGCAATCTACTTGCAGATACTGTACGTGCATAATTAATAAAATCTCATTATTTATTTACAAAGAGACACACGAGGAACTGGAGAATTAGGGCTATCCCCATTATGTGGGAAGAGAGGGAGAAAGAAAGAGTAGGGGAGAGGCGAAATACTTTTTGAACGCTGGATCCTTCCAGAGAAGTGAATCTCTTAATGCGTAATGAATAAAAAGGCTTGTGCTCATATCGGAGCGGTGCTCGGTGCCCAGGGGGTTCCAACGGAAACCTGGTTCAGGAGCTCAAAAAGGAACGCGACCTGTTCGGTGCTCGCAGCGCCCAGCATGCGGCTTCGTGGCTACAGTAGGCAGGAGCCGGAGGAAGCACCAGGAGCCCGAGGAGGCACCGTGAAGGGCCTGGCCGCGAGCAGAGAGGCTTGAGAGCCAGTCCGGGTCTTGTCAAGGAGGGGGCACAGGATCCCCTGCAGGTCGGGGAGACGCGGGGACAGCCAACCCGCTGGGCACCACATAAATAACCCAGATGCCGGCTCAGGGGCGCGCATGGCTTATCTGGCCCGTCACAAGGCAGGTCACTTTAACTTGCTGGTGGTGGGCTTCTAAATGGCAGCTTGGCCCTTGGAGCTCCGCATCCCGGGTGCCCGGGCAAGACCGCCAATAGCAATAACCCAACTTATTACATAAGAGCCCCCCCCGAGGGCCGGGAGGCAGGGGTCAGATCCTCCCAGGCTTCTGGAGTTGAGCGTGGACCTTCTCTCTCTCTCTCATTTTTTCTTGAGACATGCTTTAAAATAGAAAACAGGCTTGTGCAGGAAGCAACCCATAGAAAGGGGGTGGTTTGTAGGGATTTCTCCCCCACCTCCCTCGAGGGCAGGCAACTCCTGCAGCAGAACGCTCGGGCCTCCCCGTCGGTGGGCTCGGGAGGGGCGCGGGGCGTGCTGTGGGGGTGTCGGCTCGGGCAGCAGCCCCCGCAGGGTTACCGGGGCGCGTGCAGGGAAACGTCTCAGCAATTCCAGCGCCCGAGCGGAGCGCGCGGGGGGGTGGGGGCGCGCGGCGCGGGGCACCTTGAAACCGCCGGCGGCCGCGCGCTGATTGGCCGAGCCGTCGCCTCGGCGTTCCAGCCAGGCGCCCCTCCCCCCGCGCCGTCCACCCCGGAAGGAATTTCCTCCTCTGGCGGCCGCTATTGTTGTCCGCCTTCGCTGTTTGGGTCGGATCGCGTAACCATAGTATCCAAACTGTGTCCGCGCGGGGCCTCAGCCCGGGACCCCTGTGCCCCCCACCCTCGACCCACCCCCCACTTTTTTTTCTTTTTGCAGCCTACTTATCATGACTTCATCGGACTCCGGGGAGTGGGGAGGGGGATGGGGCGGGGGGCGGGGAGCTGGCCCGCTCCTGGCGGCCCTTACTTCGAGATGTTTTCAATTATAATTTTTTAAAAAGTCTGCTTTGTGGGTTCGGGGCTTTTACATTCTTTCTAACCCCCTCCCCATTTAACCGTTGGACCGAACTTGGAATGGGGTTTTCCCTCCCTTTCCCCGTTACCGTCCCCACTCCAGCCCCTGACTTTACAGCTCTCAGCTGGGTAGGGGGCTTCGCAGCAGGAGTAGCCCCCCAAACGCACCCCCTCTGATCGTGGCCGCATCTCGGCCCCTGGACCTGGGCTTGAGCTGAGAAGGCGAGGCTGGCGGTGGGGTCGGGAACGTCGGACACTGCTGTCTGGGAGCGCTTCCCGGCGGGGTCTGGGATCCCTGGAGGTGGATCTGGGGGAGGTGGTGCGGGAGGGATGCCTGTCAGACGCTGGGGAGTGTGGCAGAGGGAAAAGGGGGCGACAGGGAAGCCGCTGACAGGTTCTTGGGAGAACAAGTCCCTTCGTCCCTCAATTTCTCCCATTGCACAGACATCCTAGTCTGCGCGAACAGCTTGAGCCGAATGCCTGCCCCCCACCTCTGCAAAGAAACAAAAACAAAAACCCGTCCTCGCGAAATGCATTCTGCTGGGAGAGGTGGGAGCCAGCAGCGAGTCCGCACCGAGCGGGCGGCGCGGCGCGGGAGCCCGGGGCTGGGGCCGGCAGCGGGGGGCGGTGTGTGCCGGGGGTGTCCAACATTCCCAGAACTCTAGTATTCTCCCGGCGCCCGCCCGGGCGGGGGCAGTGGCGGCGGCCGCCCAAGTTCGGGACAACACTGCCCCCTAGGGGCCTAGTAGGTCTGCAGACCGGGCGGCCGGGGGTCTTGAGGTCTGGTTCTGGCGCTGGGATCGGCCCGCTGCCCGCTGCCCGCAGCGATTCCAAGGTTGGCCGAGCCCGGGAGCATCTGGGCAGGGGCTGCAGTGACCCCCCAAAAGATCGGCATCAGGCCAGAGGAGGGCTTCCAAGCGCCAGCCTCTGGGGGCCAGGATAGGGTAATGGGTTTGTATTTTTGCTCTAGCATTAAAAACTTTGGTAGCACGTCGGATGCATCCTGCAGCCTTTAAGTGATGAGTGGACCTTTAAGGTTTCTGGGTCAAGTCCTTCAGTTGTGCAGGTGGGGAAGGCGGCCCCAGAGAGGGGAGCGCGGGCTCAGGGACGTGGTGTTTGAACCCAATCCTCCTGTTTTCGGCTGGGTCCTGCGGCATTTTGGGCGCACACAGTCCTCTTTCATCCCTGACGATGGCTCTTAGAGAGGCATTAGTCAGATCTTACAAATGAGAAATCAGAGGTCTCCCTTGCTGTCAGCTGATCGAGAACTCGAGTCCCCTGTCCTTTAGTCCAGCCCTCTGTACCATAGGAACTTGGGGGACTCGAACCTAGGTTTGGTGAGCCGGCCGGCCCTCAACTCTGGAGTCCCGCGGTGTGCTACGCCCTCCCGCAGACCGAGGTGGAGGAGTCTGCTCCAGGTCAGGAGTCGGGGAGGGCAGGTATCCAAAAGAAGGTTGTGAGTTTGCCAAAATCCAGGCAGGCCTCTAGCCAGCTGCCATCTCTGGGCCTCAGTGTCCCCGTCTCTAAGATGGGGGTGGCACAGGGATCGCGAAGGCGCCTCGCCTCTACCGCGGTCGGTGACACAGCTCCTCCTCTTGCGGCGGCCACGCCCTCGTCTGCTCCTCTCGGCCGGGGTCCGGGGTCTGCCAGGCTGGCTCCCTCCGCCCTCGCTCCTCCGCTCCTCCGCCCTGCAGGGCTCCTGCGGCCGCCCCTCCCTCCGCTCCTGGCAGGCGCGGAGCTGGCTGCGGGAGGGAGGTGGGCCCGGAGCCAGCGGAGCGTTGAGTCAACCCCTGGGGAAAACGGGGCGGGGGGCCGCTGGCTGCTGCCGAGGCCGCAGGCGGAGGCTGCAGCTTGGCGCTGGCGGGGGCAGGGTCCCTGAGGGTTATTTGTGTCCAAGGTAACTGGTGTCCGAGCTGGCTGCTGGCCTCCTCCCTCTCTCCCTGGAGACCGGGGAGCAGCCGGGAGTCATCTTGACTCCTCCCTCTCCCTTACTGCCCACTAGCAATCGGGCACCCGGTCTGTCCTTTCTCCCCTTAAATATCTCCCCTGGTTCCCTTCTCCCTGTCCCCTGGCTGGTTGCTGCCTGAATCCCAGTGCTCTGGCCTGCTGATCTCCAGGGGCTCTAAACTGGCCCCTCTGAGCCTTCCTGCACCCGCCCCCTGCTTCACACCATGCCCCGCCTTTTATTTCCCTCCTGATCAGCCTCAGCTCCCCTGTTGAGACCCGCTGTGCCTGGGCCTGCCTGCCTCTTCAGCCTCGTCTCGGGTCCCTCTCTGACATGTTCCTTGTGTCCTAGTGACACTGCACGTGATTTCCAGAGCCTGCCGTGCTGCCTGGGCTCCCACGGGTGGTTGCTCTGTCTGGTCCTGGCGGGCCCTGGGGATATTGAGGTGAACAACTCCAGCCCTTCTTTGCAGAGAGTTACAGGTGCCGGGAGGGACAACCAGCACTATCACATAAGGACTGTTGGCAGAATGGGGTCCTGAGAGGCCCCTTACCCAGCTGGGGAAATCAGAGGGGCTCCCTGCAGGAGAGCTTGGGCCTGAGTCCCAGGGGTGGAAGGGATTGGCCTGATCCGTAGAGGGGAAAGGGGAGGACCTGCCAGGGAGAGGGAATGTGGAGACTGTCTTGAGGTGTGAGGGGAGAGACTCCATGGAGGTGGTCCTTGTGGGCAGCCACATGTTGGGAACATTCTCCCTCGGGTCTTGGAAAGGCAAAAGTGACTATTTTTTTCTGCCCAGTCTACCTTATTGCTATCTCATTCCATGAAGGATGTGAAGGGGGGCATTAGAGAAGAATCAGGCGTGGTTCTTACCTTCAAGGAGATGCTCCCAGACTGCAGTAGGTAAAAACTAAACTGGGTCAAGGCAGAATGAGAAAATTGCAGAAGGAACTTTCTGGAACATAAACCTGGCGGCCCGGTTCATCCCTGCTTCTCAGCTCTTCATTGGCTCCACAGGCTCTTAGGGGCCAGCTCCCCTGCACTGTGTGGCATCCAAGGCTCTTGTGTGTGGCCTGGTGGCCTTCCTCTCCTCTCAGCCGCACCCCTCCTTACACCCACCAGTAGAGTTGTTTGTAGTTCCCCAAATATACCATGTTCCCCCCACACCCCCATCCTGTTTGCTGTGCCTGGGCTCCTGCCTCCCAGCATCTGGGCCTCTTGCCTTTTCAATTGTTGGTTTTTTCAAGATGCTACTCAGGCATCACTTTCTCCAGGAAGCCCTCCTTAATCCCCAGAGCTGGGTTTGTTTCCTTCTTTGAACCCCCATGATTGCCTGTGCTCCCTTTGATCACAGCACCCATTCCAACATAGTTTCATAATCCATGGGAGCCTGCAACTTCACCTCTGCCTCAACCCTGGGTCTCTGCAGCTCATACACACCTGGCACAGAACAGGTGGTCAGGTAAGTTCTTGTTGAAGATTGTATATAGGCTGCTTGTGAGAAATAAGAGTAACAGACATTTCTTGCCTGCCATGTGCCAGGCACCGTGCTAGCCCTTGTCCCATGTTAGTTTTTGCTCTTACAGAAGCCCTCAGAGGAGCCGGGCATGGTGGCGCACGCTTGTAATCCCAGTACTTTGGGAGGCGGAGACCGGAGGATCCGGGTTCGCGGCCAGCCTCAGCTCTCTTTCTCTCTCTCTCTCTCTCTCTCTCTCTCTCTCTCTCTCTCTCCTTAGTGAGGCCCTCTGCAACTTCGTGAGACCCGGTTTCAAAATAAAGTATAAAAAATAGGGCGGGGGGCGTAGCGTGGAGGTAGAACGCCCCTGCGTTCAATCCCCGGTACCGCAAACAAACAAACAAAAAAGAAGCCCTCAGAGGTTGGCATTATCCCATTCTGTAGATGGGGAAACGATGGCTCAGGGAAAATGTCAAAATGACAAAGGTTAGCCAGGCATGGTGGCTCATGCTTGTAATCCCAGTACCTGGGTTCAATCCCCAGTACTTGGGAGGCTGAGACAGGAGGATTGCAGGTTCTTGGGTAGCCTCAGCAATTTAGCGACATCCTCCACAACTTAGTGATACCCTGTTTCCAAATGGGGGTGTAATTTAGAGGTAGAATGCCCCTCAGTTCAATCCCCAGTACCAAAAAAAAAAAAAAAGACAAAGGTATTTGCCAAAACTTACTGGATCCCGTGAAGTTCAGATCCATGCATGCAAATTATACCTCACTTTTTGGTGGTGCTGTGGTGGTGGTGCTGGGGGTGAAACCCAGGGTCTTGCACATGCTAGGCAAGTGCTCTACCACTGAGCCACATCCCCAACCCTATACCTCATTAAAAAAAAAAAGTAGCCGGGCGTGGTGGTGCACGCTTGTAATCCCAGTACTTAGGAGGCTGAGAACAGAGGATCCAGGTTTGCGGCCAGCCTCAGCTACTTAGTGAGGCCCTCCACAACTTCATGAGACCCGGTTTCAAAATAAAGTATAAAAAACAGGGCTGGGGGTGTAGCTCGGAGGTAAAACGGCCCTGGGTTCAATCCCTGGTACCTCAAAAAAAAAAAAAAAAGTAAGAGCTGGGCATGGTGGCACACATCTATAATCCCAGTACTTGGGAGGCTGAGACAGGAGGATAACAGGTTCAAGGAAAGCCTCAGCAAGTAGTGAGACTCTTGTCAATTTAGCGAGACCCTGTTTCAAAATAAAAAGTAAATGGAGCTGGGGGTATAGCTTGGAGGTAGAATGCCCCTGGGTTCAATCCCCAGTACCACACGCTAAATAAATAAATAAATAAATAAATAAATAAATAAATAAATAAAAAAATAAAAGCATATACTATTCCTTATGTCTGATTAAAAACTCTTGGAAATTAATACAATTACAAAAAAGAGAAAGGAGAAGGAACCGTTGGTGAGAGGCAGGGCCTGGACCCAAGTAGCCTCTTTGAAGCCCCTGCTGGTCCACCTCATTGCACTCCCCTGTGTCACCTGGAGGCCTCAGGAGACTTCCCAGGAGAACAGGTCCTCATAGAGAGGCATGCAGTGTGATGTGAAGGTCCATGGCGGGTCCGGGCTGTGTGGTGGAAGCATGAGGGGAATGGTGGAGAGGAGGCTACCCACATCCGCTGTGCCCAGAGAGTGTGGGATAGCATCCAGCAGGAGGGAGCCATTGACTCCCAGAGAGGGCATGGAGACACCCAGAAGAAAGATGGAGGCTGGGCCTTGAGTGCCACGGGCCCAGTGGACACCTCAGGCCACAGCAGCAGATGGAGAAGCCAAATTCAGCCTCAGCAGAGTTGGGATGGGGGTGAACTCAGGCAGGGAAGAGGCCGGCAAAATGGCCGAGGCCTGGGCTCAAAACCTGGCATGTCCACCCAACTTCCACAGCTGTGTTGTGACCTTGGATAGTAGCCTGACTGCCATAAAACTGCCATGCTGTGAGGAAGCCCAAGCTAGCTGAGCAAGCACATGGAGAAGGCCCGCAGCCCCGCCCCGTGCTGAAGCCCCTGCCGTCCATCTCCAGCTGCTGTCCAACTGCGCACACAGGACACCCTGGGCTAGATCTGCCCAGCTGTGCCCTCTCCAAATTCCTTACCTACAGACATTGGGAGAGATGAGAAAATAACCATTGTTATTTTAAGACACGAAAGTGTGGGATATTTGTTACACAGCAGTGCTAATACCAACAGGTCTGTATTTTGGGTCTCAGATAGTTACTGATTTCTTTTCCTTCCTTTCCTCTTTCTTTTTTTTTTTTTTTGTGGTACTGGGGATTGAACCCAGGGTCATTCTACCTCTGAGCTATACTCCCAGCCCTATTTTATTTTTTATTTTTGAAACAGGGTCTCTCAAAGTTGCTGAGGGCTTCCCTAAACTGCTGAGGCTGGCCTCAAAGCTATGATCCTCCTGTCTCAGCCTCCCAAGTACTGGGATTATAGGTGTGCGCCACCACATCTGGCTACCAGTTACTGTTTTCTGCTCTATTCCTAGCACTTATTGTGGAACTAAATATTTGATGTACAAAAAAATGAAAGTTAACAGACTATGTTAGCATGGTGTTGGGGGGAACCGAAGGAGCTGTGGGGACCAGAGGGACTCCTACCCCAGCCTGGGAGGTCCAGGAAGGCTTTCTGGAGGAAATGGTACTGCTCTCAGACCCTGGGTAGAACTGGGCACACAGGATGTCTGTTCCTCTTCCCTGGGTGCTGTTTGTTCATTCTAACCCCAAATGAAGCTTCCAGGCTTGGTGTGTGTCTTTTGGGCTCGCCCCATGTCTGCTTGGGGCCTCTCCCCATCCCTCTTCTGCCCTCTTTCTCCCTCCTTCTCTGGGCCTGCAGGCTCACTCTTCCTGCCTTTTCTGACTGGGTCTGGCTGGAGAAAATTAAGTCAATGGGGAGGGAGGAGTTGACAAATAGATGGTCTGGTAATTGAATTTTTTCCTCTCACCCTCCTCCCTCCCTCCCTCCCTCCTTCCGCCCCCCCCAGAGGAGGAGGAAGAGCTCTGGAGACCGGAGCTTTCCTGCTTAAGGAGCCTGGTAATTGTGTCCCCTCCTGACTCAGGACAGGGGTGGAGTGCTGAATGGCTGGCAGGACCCTCCTTAGGATGCATCTGGTGGGTGAGCCCTGGACAGAGGAGGGAACCGAGGCCCTGGAGGGCAGAGACTTGCCACACTGCTCCTTGGGTTGGAATCTGAGCCAGGCCTGTAACAGCAAGGCCACCCAGGCAGACCTGTGCTCTTCCCCAGGAAGGCGGGAGCAGGGACTGGGGAGGGTTTAGTGTTTAGCAGGGACACAGGGTTCAGCCAGTGCCAGAGAACCTGGGGCTGCTTGGTCCCTGGCAGGCGGCAGCCCCTTTACCACCGATTGGTTGGGGATTGGTTGAATGGTAGCCAGCGGAGTTGGTAGAGTGGCCAGCTTTCTGGGCACTCCGGAGGTGAACCTGTGGCTCTGCAGGTCCAGCAGGACCTGGCTACTAAGCAGCCTTTCTTCACCTAGAGCACCCTCTAGGGGTGGAGGTGGGGGCTGCTAGCTCGGTACTGACAGGGGAGCCAGGACGAAATAATCACAGGCGCCAAGGCTCACCATTCTGAAAAATGGGGATGGCAGCTTGGATGTCAGAGGGCTGAGGTGTGTTAGGAAGGGCACTGGGTCTTAGCTGGCACTCAATCAGTAGTATCCATTATGCCTCGTGGTAGGGACGAAGATACCGATGCTCAGAGGAGGCCCTGGGTTTGGGTCCCAGGCTAGCAATTTCACTGTCAGGATGGAATCTCCAGGCGGCCTGGGGCGCTCTCTCCACACAGGCTTGTCGGCGGGTGCGGAGGCGGCCGGGTTGGGTGCGGCGCGGCGCCTGGCTCGGCAGGGCAGAGGGAGGCAGCGTCCTGCGCCCGCCCCCCACCCCGGCCCAGCAGGCGTGGGCGCCACGGCCCGCCTCGCTGAGCGGCAGCGGCTGCCGGCTGCGGGAGCATTTGATTTATTAAGCTAATGTTCTAGCACATTTTCCTCATCCCGTAATGAGCTGTTTCCACCAGGGGGTGTCTGCAGAGCGACTGCGGCTTCCGGCCGCTCCAGGGGAGGCAGGGCAGGCGGCGGCTGGCGGCTGCTCGCCCAGGAGGGGCGAGGCTGCACAGTTTGGGTTGAAGAGTCATCCCTGGTCGTGGCCTGGGAAGGGAGCCTGGAGACCAGCCGCCAGTGCAGCCTTTGGAGCGAACCCCACATTTTTCTCTCTGCCCCCCCCCCCCGGCCAGCTTCCCGCCGCCTTGGGGGCACCTGGCAGGAAGCCTCAGCATTGCTGGCCTGGGTCCTCCCCACCCCACTGAATGCTTCTCCTCCTCCTGGTACTGGGGATTGAACCCAGGGTCTGTCACATGCCAGGCAAGCGCTCTACCACCCAGCTACACCCTCAGTCCTTTTATTTTGAGACAGGGTCTTGCTAAGTTGCCCAGTTTGGGCCAGGATCCTGTGAGCCCCCTGCCCCAGCCTCCGGAGCTGCTGGGTTTTCAGGCATGGGCCACCATAGGGCAATTCCTCACACTTCTGAGGACTGTGAGCTTGGCCTGCCTGCCACCTGCTTGCTATCCCCCCATGGGCATTTTTGTGGCTCGAGGTGACAGTTATGTCCTTTGCAACTGGAATCCCTGCCCAGCTACCTTCTTCTTTTTTCAGTGGTGGTACTGGGGATTGAACCCAGGGAATTCTACTTCTGAGCTACACCCCCAACCCTATTTTATTTTTTATTTTATTTTTGTGTGTGTGTGTGATACTGGGGATTGAGCCCAGGGGCATTCTACCTCCAAGCTACACCCCCAGCCCTATTTTATTTTTATTTTGAAACAGGGTCTCTCTAGGTTGCTGAGAGTCTCACTACTTGCTGAGGCTGTCCTTGAATCTGCGATCCTCCTGTCTTAGCCTCCCAAGTACTGGGATTACAAGTGTACACCACCATGCCCAGCTTATTTTTTATTTTGAAACAAGGTGTCACTAAGTTGCTGAGGGCCTTGCTAAGTTGCTGAGGCTGGCCGTGATCCTCCTGTCTCAATCTCCTAAATACTGGGATTAAAGGCTCCAGCTACTTTCTAATTGTGACCCTCTGGGGAATCCCTGACCTTTCTGAGCTTCAGTACCCCCTTTTTTGTGGTACTGGGGATTGAACCCAAGGACATTCTATATCCAAGACACACCTCAGCCCTTTTTATTTTTTGTTCAGAAGCAGGGTCTTGCTATGTTGCTGAGGCTGGCCTCAAACCTGCCATCCTCCTGTCTCATTCTCCCAAGTACTGGGATTACAAGCGTGCACCACCATGCTAGGCTCAGTTTCCCATTTCAACATGGAGAGGAGGAGCTGACTTTTGTGGGGTTGCTGTGAGGATCAGTGGGAGTCCTTGTGGGGCTCTGTACAGTAGGTGCCCCGCAGACACTGGGCAGACCTCCTGGGCCATGCTAGCCAGCCACATGCAAGGCCAACATACCAGGACACCGTAAGCCAGAGAGGGCACCTGCATTGGCACCTTACCACTTGCAGCCAGAGAGCTCACCTGCTGACAGCCCTCGGAAGCTCCCTGGTGTGCAGACAGAATGGGATACCAACCTCAGACATCTTGGGAGTTGATGCGTGAGAAGGGAGGGTCCAAGGAAGGCTGCAGGAGACCCAGGAAGCCCAGATTCCTTGGGCTGCAGAGTGCTGCCGTGGGCCTGGGAGGCATGGAGCCAGGGTGAAGGGCTTGCAGCAGGAGGGGACCAGTGGAATGGGAGGCACACGGTGGGGCCAGGGACAGAGGCGGTGTTATCAGTGTGGTGTGTGGAGTAGTGGAGACGATGCTAGAAGGCAGGGACCTTTCTCTGGATGTTCTGCATGGAACATTATCAGTGCCCAGCTGAGGCCTTTCCACTTCATGCTGTGACATGGGAGCCACTGACTACAAGCAAAGAGTGACATGGTCAGTGTTTCCCTTCAGGACCCCACAGCATGGCTTCTAGAAATCAAATCAGGGGGGAAACCCGGGCCTTCGTGGTCCTAGGGTCTGAGGGAGACACCTGTGTCTTAAAATCCCTACAAAGAAGCCGGGCATGGTGACACATGCCTGTAATTCCAGTACTTGGGAGGCTGAGACAGGAGAATTGCAGGTTCGAGGACAGCCTCAGCAAGTAGTGAGACTCTCATCAACCTAGCGAGACTCTGTTCTAGCAAGATCCTGTTTTGAAAATAAAAATAAGCCAGGTGTGGGGCTCACACCTGTAATCCCGGTACTTGGGAGACTAAGGCAGGAGGATTACAGGTTTGTGGCCAGCCTCAGATACTAGTGAGGCCCTCTGCAACTTAGTGAGAACCTGTTTCAAAATAAAATAGAGTTAGGGGTATAGCTCAGAGGTAAAAAGCTTCTGGGTTCAATCCCCAGTACCCCCCCCCACAAAAAATTAAAAGAAAAAGGACTGAGGGTGTAGCTCAGAGGTAGACTGCCCTGGGTTCAATCCCAGTACCACATACACACACACACACACACACACACACACACACACACACACACACGCTACAGAATTCCTACAGAAATGGCATTCCCTGTCCTGGGGCATTCGGAAGAGCAGCAGGGTGGTCCCTGTGGCCAGGTGTAGTATGTGCCGGTCTGGGTGGCCTTGGCGGCTACCACATGGCTGAAGGCCCCCCAGGGAGCTGCTGATGGCTAGAAAGTAATTAGTGATTGTAATCACTCCTGTCATGACATCATTAAACTCCGACTGCACTGGCGGGACTGCTGATGGAGGGGCCCCCGGGAGTCACAGCTCGAGGGGCCTCCTTCATCAGCAGGTGTAAGGCCAGCATTGGAGACCCAGGTGTCTTGTATGGGGGGCACAGATGGGCCCAGAGGTGCTGGCTGCCATCCTCGGCCAGGTCAGGGCAGGTGAGGCTGGTTCTAGACCCTGTACAGGTCTGGATTCTCTAGCATTTGAGGATGAATCTGAGTTGGAACATCTTGAGAAATTATCTAGCAGAGGTGACCTGGGGCCCTAGGGGAGGGCAGGAATCAGTGGGGTTCCAGGCACTCCCCTCTTGCTCTGAGGCAGGAGCCTGGCTATGTCCTTGAAGATGACTATTGGCTAAAAACCTAGGGACAGGATAGAAGAATAAAGCTTTCTTTGCAGGCCCTCCTCTGAGGTGAACAAAGCAGGGCCTCTCTTGGCAACTAAGACCACAAGATAAGGCAGCTAAGTCCAGCAAGATGGTGCCACCCAGTCCCAACCACGTGGAGCCTGATACAAGACATCTAGTTCAGGAAGCAGAAATGAAACCTGCCCCGAGCCCCCGTGTTGGTACCCCTGCCTGTTATTGATGCAATCAAAACCTATCTCCCTGGGGCTATGTAATCTGCATGATGACGCCATTTGGGGCTCAGACCTGGAGCTCTGCTCACGGAGCTTCACTGCTTTATCCTACTCTAGCCTCTGTCTCTTGTTCTCTGCAGACCAAGCCTCCTGCAATAGCTCCAAACTGCTCTTCTCTCTCTAAATAGAAATGTCAAACTGGACACGGTGGCAAGCACTTGTGATCCCAGTACTAAGGAGGCTGAGATAGGAGGATCGCGGGTTCAAGGACAGCCTCAGCAACTTAGTGAGACCCTGTTTACAAAATAAATAAATAAATAAATAAATAGGACTGGAGGTATGTATAGCTCAGAGATAGAATGCCCCTGGGTTCAATCCCTAGTACCAAATAAATAAATATATAAGTAGAAATGTCATTACTGTTGACTGTGCATGATTATGGAGAAAGAAATGCAAATATGGAGGAAGTATAAGTCCTCCAGGAGCCCTTCCTCAGCCACGATCATCATTAAAAGTTTGGTTAGCATTCCACTTCCAAGGGCCCCGGAGCTGCCATCTAATTCCTGCTAGACTCCTTCCTGCTTTGTGGCTATCCCAGTAACAACACCCACCAAAAAAAGGAAACACAACCACACACACAAAAAAAAACCAAACCCAACAACCCTTTTTGCTTAAAAACTAGGGTACTTCTTCCTTTTTTTTTTTTTTTGGTGGTACTGGGGGTGGAACCCAGGTGCCTTCTACCTCCAGGCTACACCCCCTAGCCATATTTTATTTTTTATTTTGAATTAAAGTCTCGCTTAAGTTGCTGAGAGCCTCATTAAGTTGCTGAGGCTGACTTCGAACCCGCGATCCTCCTGTCTCAGCCTCCCAGGTACTGGGATTACAGGCATGCATCATCATGCCTGGCTAATAAGGTACTTCTTTTCCCTCCAGGTATGGTCAAACTCAAGGAAGAGACACTGGTGCCTTGAAATCCCCACAGAAATGCCATCCCCTGTGCCCGGGCATTCGGAAGCACAGCAGCGTGGTCAGTGAGGCCCGGAGTAGTATGTACCTGCCCCTGGCGTCATTGACCTAGGCCGCAGCCTGCCATTCTCATTCAAGATGAGCCCAAGCCCGGCATCATGACACACTCTTGTAATCCCAGTGCTTGGGAGGCTGAGATAGGAGGATCACAGGTTTAAGGACAGCCTCAGCAATGTAGTGAGATTCTCAGCAACCTATCGAGACCCTGTTTCAAAAACAAAAAATAAAAAGGGGTGGGATGTAGCTCAGAGGTAGAATGCCCCTGGGTTCAATCCCCAGTAACACACACACACACACACACACACACACACACACACACACGAGCTCAGGTGGCCCACACTTGTAATCCCAGTAACTCAGGAGGTTGAGGCAGAAGGATGGCGAGTTCAAGGCCTGCCTGGGCATCTTAGCAAGTCACTGTCTCAAAATAAAAATAAAATGGGGTAGGGATGTAACTCAGAGGTAGAATGCCCCTGGGTTCAATCCTCAGTAGCACAAACAAAACATGTTCAGGAGCAAGTTGTAATGTCCCAGTACGTGCTGATTCTTCCTGTTGCCAGAGTGGGCTGGGCTAGAAGCTTCTGTGTTTAGCCAGACCCAGTGCACTTACAGATGCCAGCCTGAGGCCTGGGGGTGAGAGGAGAGGAGGAAGAAGAGCTAAAGGGCATAAAAGGGCAGGGTGAATTGGGGGGCTGTGCACAGGAGCCTGGCAGGGGTAGGGGGACAAGAGGCACAGGAATGTGTGGGCTGCAAGGGTGTGTCCTCCTGCCTCTGTTTCCCTGCCTGGGCTCTAGTTGAAGATGCAGGGTGAGCATTTTTGTCCTCTCTCTACTCTGCTGGTTTATTCTCCAAGGAGAAGGAGGAGGAGCAACCGTTTGATTGACAAAATCTGCAGGGAGTCAGGTGAGCTGGGCAGAATCTCTGCTTTTAAATGTGTGTTTGCCAGGCATGGTGTAAAATGTGTATTTGCCAGGCATGGTGTAATCCCAATACTTGGGAGACTGAGACAGGAGGATCACAGGTTCGCGGCCAGCCTCAACTACTTCATGAGGCACTCCGCAACTTGGTGAGACCCTGTTTCAAAATAAAGAATAAAAAATAGGGCTGGGGGTATAGCTTGGAGGTAGAATGCCCCTGGGTTCAATCCCCAGTATTGCAAAATAAATAAATAAATAAATAAATAAATAAATGTGTGTTTGGAGATAGATGTCTGGTTACTTTGTGCTGTGTATCAAATTAACCCCAAACTAGCTGGGCGTGGTGGCACACACCTGTAATCCCAGTACATGGGAGGCTGAAACAGGAGGATTGCAGGTTTGAGGCCAACCTCAGCAACTTAATGAGACCTTCAGCAACTTAGTGAGATCCTATTTCAAAAGAAAAAATAAAATAGGGATGGGGTGTGTGTGGCGTGGAGGTAAAATGCCCCTGGGTTCAATCCCAGTATAAAAAAAAAAAAAAGCCTAGCCAGGCATGGTGGTGCATGCTTGTAATCCCAGTACTTGGGAGGCTGAGACAGGAGGATCCGGGTTCACAGCCAGCCTCAGCTACTTAGTGAGGCCTCCACAACTTAGTGAGACCCTGTTTCCAAATAAAGAATACAAAATGGGGCTGGGGGTGTAGCTCGGAGGTAGAATGCCCCTGGGTTCAATCCCCGGTACCAAAAAAAAAAAAAAAAAAAAGCCTTCCTCCAGCCTCCACTGAGGGTAGCACTGGTTTAAGGACACTTCTGTGGACTGATCTTACAGGACCCTGTGTGTCTGTATATGTGTGTCTGTGTGTGTATGCACGTGCTTATGGGCGTGTGCATGCTGTGTTTGTGTGCACCTTAGGGTGGATATGTGTAAACAGAAACGTGTGTGTGCGTCTGTGTGCTTGTCTGCGCATGATTGCGTGTGCGCTCGTGTTTTCCCAGCACTATTAGTGGAAAGCTGTAATTATGTTTTATGACAGCAGCAGCGGCAGTCGCTCTGTTCCCCAGCCATTAAGCTGCTTCCCTGCACTCATCTGGGGGTGGGAGGGGCTGGAGCCATCGCCGCCCTCCCCGTCCCTGCATGCTGCATGAGCACCCGGCCACCCCCTCTCACCATATGCCTGTCTTTTACAGTTCTTTGGTGCGTGGTGCTCATGGAGTGGCTAATTAGCTAAATGAATTAATTGACATCCATACGTGTAATTAGCAAATGGTTATAAGCAGCTATTCTCCTTGGGATGTCTAAAATTTCTAAGGGTCAGATGCTGGAGGGGAGTGCTAGAGGGGGTAAATAAGAGATAAGAGCAGCGGGTGTGAGGGCCAGGACCAGCCTGGGGGGCTCTGTGAGCCTGATGGCCTGGCTGGGGGGAGTGGGCCAGGAAGGAGGTGCCCACAAGCCTGGGAGGGGGAAACTGACTCCATGCACTGGTGTCGGGAGGCCTTGGCTCTGGTTCCATTCATGCGACTTCCTCTGTGATCTTGGGTGGGTCCCTTTCCCTCTCTGGGCCAGTCTCTGCTTCTAATAAGGATGGATGGGACCAGCTGGTCTCGGGGACTTTCCCTGCTCTGACATCCTTCCTTGCCTTAAGCCAACTTTTCTGACAACAAAGAGGACTGTGCAGAGATGGGGTGGTGCACCCTTTTCTTTATTTTGGGGTGCACCAACATCATGTTCTCACAGGTAGTGTCTGATGCATGTTGCACCCTCTGCTCCGAATGCCCTTGTCCACCTACGCTCACCTGGAGCAGGTTGTCCAGCAGAACCTTCTGAAATGCCACTGTGGAGTGCTCAAAATGAAATGTGACTACTGCAACCGAGAAGCAGAATCTTAAATGTATTTGTTTAATTTATTTAAATTTGAGCCAGGCGTGGTGGCGCATGCTTGTAATCCCAGTACTTGGGAGGCTGAGACAGGAGGATGGCAGGTTCGTGGCCAGCCTTAGCAACTTGTGAGGCCCTCTGCAACTTAGTGAGACCCTGTTTCAAAATAAAAGAATAAAATCGGGCTGGGGGTATAGCTCAGAGGTAGAATGCCCCTGGGTTCCATCCCCAATACCGCAAAACAAAAACCCAGTAACAACACTTAGAAAATCTGAGCCAAGCCGGGCGTGGTGGCGCACACCTGTAATCCCAGTATTTGGGAGGCTGAGATAGGAGGATCACAGATTCAAGAACAGCCTCAGAAAGTAGTGAGACTCAGCTGGGCGTGGTGGTGCATGCTTGTAATCCCAGTCCTTGGGAGGCTGTGACAGGAGGATTGCAGGACAGCCTCAGCTGGTAGTGAAACTCTCATTAACCTAGAAAGACCAAAATAAATAAATAAATAAATAAATAAATAAATAAATAATTAAATAAATAAATAATAGGGCTGGGGGTGTAGCTCAGAAGTAGAATGCCCCTGGATTCCATCCCCAGCATCACATACACAAAAAAAGAGGTAAAATTAGCCAGGCATGGTGGTGCAGGCCTGTAATCCCAGTACTTTGGAGGCTGAGACAAGAGGATCACAGGTTCAAAACCAGCCTCAGCAATTTAACAAGACTCAGCAACCTAGTGAGACCCTGTTTCAAAACAAAAAATAAAAAATGGGCTGGGGGTATAGCTCAGAGGTAGAATGCCTCTGAGTTCAATCCCCATTTACCCCCCCCCCCCACACACACATACAAAGAGAGATAAATTAGGGCTGGGGATATAGCTCACTGGTAGAGTGCTTGCCTAGCCTGAGAGAGGCCAAACATTTCTTAGAAGAGGAAACATGTAGCCGGGTGTGGTGGCGCACGCTTGTAATGCCAGTACTTGGGAGGCTGAGACCGGAGGATCCGGGTTCACAGCCAGCCTCAGCTCTCTCTCTGTCTCTCTCTCTCTCTCTCTGTCTCTCTCTCCTTAGTGAGGCCCTCCGCAACTTCATGAGACCCGGTTTCAAAATAAAGTATAAAAAATAGGGCCGGGGGTGTAGCGCGGAGGTAGAATGCCCCTGGGTTCAATCCCCGGTACCGCAAAAAAAAAAAAAAAGACAACAATGAACTATCGTTTGATAACGTACAATTGGCCAAAATGGAGGAGTCTGACAGGTGGAGAGGCTGTGGGTCAATGAGACTATATTGCTGATGTGAATATAGATTGAAACAACTATTTTGAAAAACAATGTATTATTCTTTTGTGATGATGGACATTTTTATACTCTATGTCCCAGGAATTCTACTCCTAGGTATTATGCCCAAGGTAAACTCTCGAATTGCACCAGAAGTCATACCTAAGAATACTCCTAGCCAGGCGTGGTGGTGCACACCTGTAATTCCAGCACTTGGGAGGCTGAGATAGGAGGACTGCAGGTTTGAGGACAGCCTCAGCAATTTAGTGAGACTTTCAGTAACCTAGTGAGACCCTGTTTAAAAAAAAAAAAAAGAAATAGGGCTGGAGGTGTAGCTTGGAGGTAGAATGCCCCTGGGTTCAATCCCCAGCAGCACAAATAAATAAATAATAAATAAAATAAACAATAAAAATAAATAAATCAACCTACCAAACAGAAAAAAAAAGTGGATTCTTGTCAAAACCCATACAATGTACAACACAAAGAGTTAACCCTAGGGCTGGGGGTGTTGCTCAGTGGCAGAGTGCTTGCCTACCATGTGTAAGAGGCCCTGGGTTTGATCGCCAGCAACACGCGCGCACACACACACACACACACACACACACACACACACACACACGACCCTAATCTAATGTAAATTATGGGATTTAGCTAATAATATATCAATATTAGCTGTAAATTGGAAATGATTAATGCAAGATGTTAATAATAGAAGAAATTGGGAGGAAGGGAGTGGGGCATATAGGAACTTTCTGTAGTTTTGTTTGTTTGTTTGTTACTAGGGATTAAACCCAGGGGCATTGTGCCTCTGAGCTATCCTCTCATCTCTTTTTATTTTTATTTATTTATTTATTTATTTATTTATTTATTTATTTATTTTTGCAGTACTGGGGTTTGAACCCAGGGGCATTCTACCTCTGAGCTACACCCCAGCCCTATTTTTTATTCTTTATTTTGAAACAGGGTCTCACTAAGTTGCGGAGGGCCTCACTAAGTAGCTGAGGCTGGCTGCGAACCCAGATCCTCTGGTCTCAGCCTATCAAGTACTGGGATTACAAGCGTGTGCCACCACGCCTGGCTCTCTTTTCATTTTTAAAGAGGTTCTCGCTAAATTGCTGAGGGTCTCGTTAAATTACCGAGGTTGTCCTCAAACCTAAAATACTCCTGTCTCAGCCTCCCAAGTACTGGGATTACAGGCATCTGCCACCACACCGGCTTCTCTGTAGTTTTTGCTTAAATTATCTATAAATCTAAAACTGCTAAAAATGGTCTATTTGTTAAAAAAAAGAATGGGCAAATGAAGAATAAAGATAAAAGGTAGCCATGAGTGTTTTGAGCCAAGGATTATGATTAATCTCATTCTATGCATCTGAGAGTTATTAAAAGTAAACAAGTAAATCAAAGACAGACAGCTTCCTGGACTAGAACTCAAGACAAATCCAATACGATGAAATAGAAGTAAAGACCTATGACTTGCACCCAGATATCAACTGTGTAAACAGAATGCAGAGATTACTAAGAATCCATGTAGGAATAGTTCTAGAACTTGTTAGCTTCGAGCTCAAAAGGAAACAGCAGTGTGATGCTCTTTTGTTGTTGTTTTAAAAGACAACGAAAGCATAGTCTTGGGCTGTTTAAATATTACTAGCTGGGTTTAAGATAGTGTTCTGACAATATTTATTTACTTTTAAAAATGTCTCTCCTGAACAAGACTCCCACTAAAATCACAGCCAAAGAAATAAAAAGGTACCAACCCACAATCATGAAGAGGCTGGAAAGGAGCGACATCGGCAAATATAAAGCATCAACACATTTTAGCAGTTGATCAATATAAAAGACATAAAAGAAAGGGCGAAGTGTAGCCTAGTGGGCCACGGAGTGGGATGCAGCCCAGGAGGAGGCTGGTATGTCCTGCAGAACTCAACAGAGTCACAGCGCTCAGGAATGTCTGGGGCGACTGAGGGTGAGGCTGCGACTTGGGAAGAAAGGAAGAGATTGGATGATATGTCCTTGTTGCACCAGAATGCTGGGCGTCAGGCATCTACCATACAGGCAGACCAGCTGAAGACTCTTCACTAAAGAAATTGGATGGCCCTTCAAAAAAGACCTTTTTTTTGGTGGTACTGGGGATTGAACCCAGGGACATTTTACCTTTGAGCTATACCCCCAGTCCTTTTTTTTTTTAATTTTGAAACAGAGTCTCACTAAAGTTACTGAGGGCCTTGCTAAGTTGCTGAGGCTGGCCTCAAACCTGTGATCCTCCTGTCTCAGCCTCCCAATTACTAGGATTACAGGTGTGCACCACCACGCCCAGCAGGACCTTTGCAAATACACATCATGACCTGTCTCTACCTCAGATTCGGAAGTCTGCCTTCCATCAAGCCTCACCTTGTCCACATACAGCTCCCAATCGATGGTATTTATTTATTTATTTATTGTGGAACTGGGGATAGAACCCGAGGCATTCTACACCTCGAGCCCTTTTTTATTTTTATTTTGAAACAGGGTCTCGCTGAGTTGCTGAGACTGGCCATAAACCTGTGATCCTCCTGTCTCAGCTTCCCAAGTACTGGGATTACAGGTGTGTGCCACCACGCTCGGCTTGATGGTCTCATTTTATTTATTTATTTTTTTATTTATTATTTATTATTATTATTTTTTTGCGGTACTGGGGATTGAACCCAGGGACATTCTACCTCCGAGCTGCACCCCCAGCCCTATTTTTTATCCTTTATTTTGAAACCGGGTTTCACGAAGTTGCGGAAGCCTCACTAAGTAGCTGAGGCTGGCCGTGAACCCAGATCCTCCGGTCTCAGCCTCCCAAGTACTGGGATTATAAGCGTGCACCACCATGCCCGGCTAATGGTCTCATTTTAAATGTGAACTGAAAGATCATCAGCAGACATTTAGAAGAAGTTTGTTCATGGCACAGGTTAGAAACAGTCTGAGATGAAATAGCATGCAGGGGACAGAAGAGAACTTTCAAATACTTTAATGTCTTCGGAGAGATTCCAAGCCATATTGGATTCATAAACACATGAGTGCAATGATTTGAAAAATAAATAAACTAAACAGCAACTACAAAAAAAAGTGTCCTTGAAAAACAAAAATTATTGCCAAAATAGAAAAATAAAATTCCTTTTTTTGTGGTACTGGGGATTGAACTCAGGGGCATTCTATTTCTGAGATATACCTCCAGTCCTATTTTTTTATTCTTTATTTTGAAACAGGGTCTCACTAAGTTGCAGAGGTCCTCACAAGTTGCTGAGGCTGGCCGCGAACCTGCGATCCTCATAATTGTGCGCCACCACGCCCGGCTTTCCTTTTTTTTTTTTTTGCGGTACTGGGGATTGAATCCAGGGGCATTATACCTCCAAGCTATGCCCCCAGCCCTATTTTGTATTCTTTATTTGGAAACAGGGTCTCGCTAAGTTGCAGAGGGCCTCACTAAATAGCTGAGGCTGACCGCGAACCTACGATCCTCCGGTCTCAGCCTCCCAAGTACTGGGATTACAAGTGTGCGCCACCACACCAGGCTCTGTTTTTTTTTTTTTTTTATGGGGGATTGAACCCAGGGATATTCTATCCCTGAGATACACTTCCAGCCCTATTTTATTTTTTATTTTGAAACAATGTCTTGCTAAGTTGCTGAAGGTCTTTCTAAGTTGTTGAGGCTGTCCTGGAACCTGCAATCCTACTGTTTCAGCTTTCCAAGTACTGGGATTACAGGCATGTGCCACCATGTCCAATTTTAGAAAAATAAAATTATTGAGTTATTAAAATAAAATACTGCAGAAACTAAAATAATACAAAACAATGGAAATAGCAATGGAAAGATAGAAGACAGGATCAATGTAAGGGGTTCGATACCCAACCAACAGGTATTTCAGAAATGAAATAGAGGAAATTACCAAAGAAATACTATAAAAGAATTTCCCGGGCATGAGTCTATACTTTGAAAGGGTCTACCAATGTCCAGAAAAATGAATAATGAGACCCTCACCTAGAAACACAACTGAGATTTCAGAAAACCTGGGTTAAAGAGAAAACTGTAAAAACTTCTAGAGAGAAAAAGTCATGTAGATTACTCGCTGTATTAGGATTAGTTTCAGTTGCAAGGGACAGTCTTTCTCAAATATCAGTGGCTCAAGACAAATGTTTAGGCAATAATAAGGTAAACAAGGTAAAAGTGTTCTCTGTCACAGGCAGTAAACACAGGCAATTCAGCTGGTGTGACATTTCCACAGTCACCAGGGACCTGGGCTTCTTCTTTCTTACTGTTTCACCATCCCCAAAATGCTGCTTCTACATCATGGCCAAGAACGTCTGCTTGAGCTCCTGCCAACATGTTTACATTCCAGCTCGTAGGAAGGAGGCAACAGGGAGAAGGGCAAGTCCCTCTCCCCTTTAAGAGTACATCCCAGCCGGGTGTGGTGGTGCATGCCTGTAATCCCTGTACTTGGGACGCTGAGATAGGAGGATTGCAGGCTCAAGGCCAACCTCAGCAACTTAGCGAGGCCCTATTTCAAAATAAAAAAAGTAAAATAGGGCTGGGGGTGTAGCTTAGAGGTAGAACGTTCCTGGGATCAATGCCTTGTACTGTAAATAAATAAGTCAGCAGAAGGTAGTCAGTATATCAGAGACCCAGCTGACGGGAGCACTCCCACCGACATTTTATTGGCTAAAGCAAGTGATGTGGCTCTGCTTAACTTCCAAGGGGGTAGCACAGTGCAGTCCATTGATACTGTCTGGAAGTTTTGGTGAACTATTTGGGATTAGTTATAAAAACAACCACAGTCCACCTCTCTGGTCTCCAAACTAAAGCTCGCTTGCCCCCAGCACACGAAATACAGTACCTTCTCTCTGAGACAGACAATTCCAAAGTTCCTTTCAACTCCAATATCAGGGTAGGCCCAGGATTTGTGGGTGATACATGGAGGTCAGGTCCAGATGTGGCTTGCTTCAACCTGGAGAAATGAACGAGTTGCTGTTCCCTCCAGAATTGGAACGTGCTCAGTACAGCGCACTCTTATTTGAGGAGGGAAGGAATGGATGGACACCCATGGCGGCCAGCGCTGATTCTGAAATGCTGTCAGGCAGACATCTCCTTCAGTGGAGAAGGGAAGTTTTCTTTGGGTAGGCCCAGATTCTCCTTCCTGGGAAGAGCTCCTTTGTGTATTGTTCTCCACGGCCCCTGCAGGGCTCTGGAGGAGGATTTCCCTTTACCATCATCTCTGAAGGAAGTCGGGGAATAGACCCACGCTGTGATTGAGTCATTTTCTTAGTCTACTTTTTGCTCAAAGATGGCTAGGGGCCTCAGGGCCATTTTATTGTTTGAACGCCTAAACCAGTAGTTCTTTTTTTTTTTTTTTTGGTGGTGATGATGCTGGGGATTAAACCCAGGGGCATTCTACCTACGAGCTACACCCCTAGTTTTATTTATTTATTTATTTTTGAAACGGGGTCTTGCTAAGTTGCTGAGGCTGGCCTCAAACCTGCAATTCTCCTGTCTTAGCCTCCCAAATTCTGGGATTACAGGCATGCACCACCACACCCAGCCCAGTAGTTCTTTTGACACTAGAGCTCTCTTGAAATCTTAGTTAGCTTCTTGTCCTTTTCTGGTCAGTTCCATGTGCCAATGAACCCCTCCCTCCCTCCCTCCCTCCCTCCCTCCTTCCTTCCTTCTTTTCTTTCTTCCTTGTACTGGGGATTGAACCCAGGGGCATTCTACCTCTGAGCCATACCTCAGCCCTATTTTATTTTTATTTATTTTTTTATTTTATTTTATTTTTTTTGCGGTACCGAGGATTGAGCCCAGGGGCGTTCTACCTCCGCGCTACACCCCCGGCCCTATTTTTTATACTTTATTTTGAAACCAGGTCTCATGAAGTTGCGGAGGGCCTCATTAAGTAGAGAGAGAGAGCGAGACAGACAGAGAGACAGAGAAACAGAGAGGGAGAGAGAGAGAGAGAGAGAGCTGAGGCTGGCCGCGAACCCGGATCCTCCGGTCTCCGCCTCCCAAAGTACTGGGATTACAAGCGTGCGCCACCACACCCGGCTTTTTTTTGAAACAGGGTGTCACTAAGTTGCTGAGGGCCTTGCTAAGTTGTTGTGGCTGGCTTTGAACTTGTGATCCTTCTGTCTCAAGTACTGGGATTACAGGCATGCAACACCATGCCGGGCTTCCACTGTTCTTATCTAGACATTTTTTATTCGCCGTATCTCTGTTTTCTCACCCTGTGTCTCCTTGAATGAAACGGCTGTGTCTGGGGCCAGCCTGCTTTGTGGGTGTGCTGCCTGCTTCCCAGTGTTCTCTCAGCTCCCCGCTCAGCCTTTGGCATTTTGTTCTGTGTTGATTGAGACTTTGCACACCACCATCTCCCAGGAGTCCTTGCCCGTAGACTCTTGCTCTGTGGGGTTCTTCCCATGCGAGGACCTGGCAGGTGAGGGGGTAGCAAGAGGGGAAGTGGGACTTCCCTCCAGCAGCAAAGGACAGCTGTGGTGTCAGCCTCTAGCTTCCTCTGCCCCTCAGCACCAGCCACATCGGTCTCCTCAGAAGTATCAGTGCCACTTGGCCATGCCCCTTAGTGGTTGGAAGACAGTCCCCCTAAAGATCCTGTCAGCTGTCCACACACCAGCCATGTGGCACCCCCAGAGGGCTGAGTAGAGGCCGTGTGGGGTCCCCTCCTCTTCCTGGTCACACCCCTGCTTTGGATGATTACTGTGCTGGTACCTGATTACCTCAGCCCCAAGAGTGGTAGCCACGTCGAGCAGTTCCCAACATCTGGGCTACATCAGCATCTCCTTTTCGTTCTTTCAGATTTCCAACATCTATGTAACAGCGATTCCCTAAGTAAATCCCCTCTGTCTGAGATTCCTAGCATGGCTTCTGTTCTCCAGACTGGACCTGATACAGTGAGACAGCCACATCTTTAGCTCCTTTTCCGGAGTCATTTTGTCCAACCGAAAGGTTAACTGAGTGTCACGCCCTCAACTGGAGCTTTCCTGTGGGACACCACGATGCGTTTAGAGGCTTGGACACGGGTGATGGCAGTACTTGTGCTTTTGCTTAGCCTTTTCCTCCCGAAGAGCCTCTCAGTGGCGCACTCCTATAATCCCAGTACTTGGGAGGCTGTGATCCCAAGTTTGCAAGTTCAAGGCCAGCCTCGGCAACATAGTGAGACTCTCAGCAACTTAGTAAGACACTGTTTCCAAATAAACAAAGAGGGCTGGCAGTAGCTGGGCGTGGTGGCACACGCTTGTAATCCCAGTACTTGGGAGGCTGAGACAGGAAGATCGCAGGTTCGCAGCCAGTCTCAGCAATTTAGTGAGGCCCTCTGCAACATAGTGAGACCCTGTTTCTAAATAAAAAATAAAGTAGGTATGGGAGTGTAGCCCAGAGGTAGAAGGGCTCTGGGTTCAATCCCCAGTACCACCAAAAAAAAAAAAAAAAAAAAGAAAGAAAGAAAGAAAAAAAGCCTCTCAGTTTCACCTTTGTAGCCTGGACTGAAAGCAAGCCTGCAAGTCCCTGACTGTCTGGATCCTTTCTATTGTACTGCGATCTTGCTGGTAAACGGGCCAACCTTTCTGAGATCACATCTTCCTTGGAGCGACTTGCCAGACACAGCCGACAGCAGCCAACATGCACGACTCACGTTCTGTTTCTAACCTCCTTCCTAGATATGGGCGTATTAGGTGCATGATCGCATGATCGACCTTCCCACTTACTGCAGAACACAGTTTTACCAAATGTGTCAACGCTGCTTCCAATCACAACTTCTTTGCTCTTTTCTGCGTGTCCACTAAAGCCATACCACACATTTCAGGCTTGGTGTCAGGTGGCACTTCTCTTCTGGTACCAATGTCTGTGTCAGTTGGGAGTCTAGGTTATGAAGGGGTAACAGACACCCCAATCACAATATCAGCGGTTTACCCAAAGAAAGGCTTATTTCATGCTCCACCATTGGCCAGGTGGGGTCTCTGCTCCGAGTCCTCATTCCAGGACCAAGGCTGTCGGGACGGCCACCATCTTGAATGTCGGCCCATGGCCATCGTAGAGATAAGAGTTAAATTGTATACTGACTCTTTTTTTTTGGTACTGGGGATTGAACCCAGGGGCTTTCTACCTCTGAGCTACACCCCCAGACCTAAACCTGCAATCCTCCTGTCTCAGCCTCCCAAGTACTGGGATTATAAGCATGCGCCACCACGCCCGCACACCGGCTTATTTTTTTATTTTATTTTATTTTTTTGTTTTTGCGGTGCTGGGGATTGAACCCAGGGGCATTCTACCTCCAAGCTACATCCCCAGCCCTATTTTTTTTTAATTCTCTATTTTGAAACAGGGTCTCACCAAGTTGTGGAGGGCCTCACTAAGTAGCTGAGGCTGGCTGCGAACCTGCAATCTTCCTGTCTCAGCCTCCCAAGTACTGGAATTACAAGCGTGCACCACCACACCCGGCTTTTATTTTTTATTTTGAAACAGGGTCTCTTTAAGTTGCTGAGGGTTCTTGCTAAGTTGCTGAGACTGGCCTTGAACCTGCAATCCTCCTGCCTCAGCCTCCCAAGTACTGGGATTACAGGCATGAGCCACCATGCCCAGTTTGTATATTGACTCTCAAGGCTTTCAACTAGAAATAAAACATGTAATTTGGTCAAATCAAGTCACATGGCCCAGCCTAACTTCAAGGGAGGCAAGAATGGGAGATTCTACCATGCGCCCAGGTGGAGAATATCTGTGAGCAGCACTGACGGCCTCCATACCCGCAAGTCCACCGAGCAACCAGAGCCGACTGGGGGACAGAGGGCTGTGAGAAGGGAGGAAGGGGGTCTGACAAGCCATCTGGCATGATGGAGCAGTGACAGAGGAAGTCACAAGTGTGTCAAGAGCATGGAGAGGTGCACCTGTCCACATTGAACGAGTGAGGGTAAACTAAGCAAAACAGTACAAGAAAAAAGAAGCCAATTAGAAACTAAGCCAGGCATGGTGACACATACCTGTAATCCCAGTACATGGGAGGCTGAGACATGAGGATTGTAGGTTCGAGGCCAGTCTCAGCAACTTAAAGAGACCCTGTTTCAAAATAAAAAATAAAATAGGGTGGAGGGTGTGGCTCAGAGGTAGAATGCCTCTGGGTTCAATCTTAAGTACCACAGCCGGGTGTGGTGGCGCACGCTTGTAATCCCAGTACTTGGGAGGCTGAGACCGGAGGATCCGGGTTTACGGCCAGCCTCAGCTACTTAGTGAGGTCCTCTGCAACTTAGTGAGACCCTGTTTCAAAATAAAGAATAAAAAATAGGGCTGGGGGTGGAGTTCGGAGGTAGAATGCCTTTGGGTTCAATCCCCAGTACCGAAAAGAAAAAAAATAAAAAAATAAAAAATTAACTACCACAAAAAGCAAAACAAACAAAAACCAAACCAAGGGGTGGGGGGAGAAGGAAGAAATTCTAGGAGAAACAAACAGGTGTATAAGAAAGAAAATGAAATGATACTATCCAATCCAATACAGCAATCTGAAACAACTAATTATTGAAATAAACAGTCTGAAATAATTAATATGCCTATAGCTGGTAACAGTGTAAATACTATATATAGCCAAATCTTTGAAGATTTAATTATGGGAAGGAATTTAATGTTAACAAGCCTTGACAATTTGAAAATTCAGACAAAGTAAGAGAGGTGGGAAAGGGAGAGGAGAGCTAAACAGGAAAGAAAGGCCCTAATGTCTTTCATTTTTCAAGGTGGGGAGTCCAGCATGATTGCCTATAGATTATGCAATGGCAGAAAAAAGAGAATTTGTGTCACTTGACTCTAGAAAGGAAACCGGGGAGGAGTTAAAAGCATCTGTGGAACTCTGTGGAGGCAGAGAAGAGTTGCTGTGGTGGTGTGTATTCATTCATTACTTATCATGGAAGAACATCTATAATGTCTAAAATTGATAAAGCAAGGAATTGCTGTATAAGCACATTATTTAGAAAAATGGAGATAGCAACTAGAAGAAATAGCTAAAAGAGCTAAAAAGTGGTTGTCTCGTGGGAGCAGGACTGGAGGTCAGGGGAAGGGAGGTAGAATACAATTGCTTCACATTACAATCCCTTCCTCCCTCCCTCCCTCCCTCTCCCTCTCTCTCACTCTCTCCTTCTCTCTCCTCCCTTCCTCCCTCCCTTCCTTCCTTCCTTCCTTCCTTCCTTCCTTCCTTCCTTCCTGTGCTGGGGTTTGAACCCAGAGCCTTGTGCATGCTAGGCAAGCATGCTACCATTGAGCCACACTCCAGCCCATTTTTAAAAATTAATTTTAAATTTTGAGACAGGGTTTTGCTAAATTGTCCAGGCTGGCCTTGAACTTATTATCTTCTTGCCTTACCCTTATAGGTGTGCTCACGTCTTGTTTAAGTACTATTTAGGGTCCTGGGGATCGAACCCAGGGGCATTCTACCTCTGAGTTACACCCCTAGACCTATTTATTTTTAATTTTGAAACAGGGTCTTGCTGAGGCTGGCTTTGAACCTAAGATCCTTCTGTCTCAGCTCTCAAGTCCTGAGATTACAGGTGTGCACTACCACGCCTGGATTTTAAGTACTATTTAATTTCAATAAACAATTATCAAGCACATATTTTGGGCTGGTTATGGTGTCGGGTGCTAGAGCCAAGATGAATAAGCCCTCACACGGATCATAGGCCAGTGCAGGAGGGCACACACTTCAACACGCCCTGCAGTGCAGCCTGGTTACATGATCATGTGACTGTGTACGATTTGGAAAAGTCAGCTATTTTAACCAGTCAGTTGAGACTACTGTCTCTTTTCACTTTGACTTCCCCTTCATAATACTTCTACTTGTGTTGGAATGGCTGTGGGCTTTTCTGATGTGACTAACGGAAAATTGTTCTGGGTAGACCTTTCGTGTGGATTTAGTGGGATATATTTGGGTGTTTCTCAGTCATTTCCTTTTTTTTTTTTTCTGGTACTGGGGATTGAACCCAGGGGTATTTTACCTCTGAACTACACCCCCAGCCCTTTTTATTTTTTATTTTGAGACAGGGTCTCGCTAAGATGCGCAGGCTGGTCTTGAACTTGCAATCCTCCTGCCTTAAGTCTCCTGATTCACTGGGATTACAGATGTGAGGCACCATGCTAATTTTTCTTTCTTTTTTTTTTTTTTTTGAGACAGGGTCTTGGTAAGTTGCCCTGACTGGCCTTGAACTTGCCATCCTTTTTGCCTCACCCTCCCAAATAGCTGGGGTTACAAGTGTATGCCACCGTGCCTGACTGAGGTTCTTTTTAAAACTAAAACAAAAACATGGCTCTCCAGTTGTTCCAGCATCATCTGTTAAAAAGATTATCTTTCTTCCCTTTAAATTGCTGTGGTACCTGTGTCAAAAGTTGATTGACCCCACAAGTATGGGTCTATTTTTGGACTCTCTGCTATTGATCTGTGTATTTCTTTTTAAGCCAATACTGAATTTTCCCACTATAACATGTAACAAGTTGTGAAATCATGTAGTGTAAGTCCTCTGTCTTCTTCAAAGTTGTTTTGACTGAGTCCTTTGCGTGTGTGTGTGTGTGTGTGTGTGTGTGTGTGTGTGTGTGTTTTACTGGGGATTAAACACAGGGGCATTCGACCTCTGAGCTACACCCCCAGCCCTTTTTATTTTTAAAACAGGGTCTCAGCTGGGTGTATTGCTGCATGCTCGTAATCCCAGTACTTGGGAGGCTGAGACAGGAGGATCACAGGTTTGAAACCAGCTTCAGCAATTTAGTGAGACTATCAGCAACATAACGAGACCCTGTTTCAAACAAAAAATAAGATAGGTCTGGGGATATAGCTTGGAAGTAGAACACCCTGGGTTCAATTCCCAGTAACACACACACACACACACACACACACACACACACACACACACATACGCAAACAAAAAATCAGGAAAACAGGGTCTCACTAGGCTACTGAGAGTCTAGTTATGTTGCTGAGGCTGGCCTCAAACGTGTGATCCTCCAGTCTCAGTCTGCCAAGTACTGGGATTACAGGTGTGTGCCACCAGCCCGGCTCTTGCCTTGTTCTTTATCGTAGGGAAAGGGAGTTTAGTCTTTTACCCTTAAGTATGACTTAGGGATAGGTTTTTTTTTGTGTGTGTGTGTTTTTTTTTTTTAATTTTGTAGGTGTCCTTTATCTGATTGAGGAAGCTGTCATTCTATTCTTAGTTTGGGGCAAGTTTTTTTTTATCATGAATGGATTTTGGATCTTGTCAAATACTCTGTGTGTGTATTACTAGGGATAGAACCCAGGGGCTTTCTACCTCCAAGCTACACCCCCAGCCCTATTTTATTTTGAAACAGGGTCTTGCTAGGTTGCTGAGAGTTTCACCAAGTTGCTAAGGCTGGCTTTGAACCTGTGATCCTCCTGTCTCACCTCACCTCCCAAGTACTCGGATTACAGGCATGTGCCACCATGCCCGGCCACATACTTTTCCTGTATCTATTGAGATTATCACATGGTTTATTCCTTTTAGTTTGTTAATATGGTGAGTTATGTTAATTAATTTTCAGATGTTAAACTTACATTTCATTCCTAGGATAATGTATTATAAAGTTGTGTGTTTTATTTTTATATATTGGTGGGTTTTTTTTTTTTTTTGCAGTACTGGGGATTGAACCCAGGGTCATTCTACCTCTGAGCTACACCTCCAGCCCTGTTTTTTATTCTTTATTTAGAAACAGGGTTTCACCAAGTTGCGGAGGGCCTCACTAAGTAGCTGAGGCTGGTCACAAACCTGTGATCCTCCTGTCTCAGCCTCCCAAGTACTGGGCTTACAAGCATGGGTCACCATGCCCGGCATATTGGTGGCTTTGATTTGTTGTAATCTTGTTAAGAATTTTTGCATCTATTTCATTATGAATATTGTACTGCAAATTTTTTTTCTTTGTAATATTCTTATCTATTTTTGTTTGTTTTGTTTTTTGGTTGGTAGCACTGGGGATTGAACTCAGGGGTATTCTACCTTCAAGCTACATCCCCAGACTTTTTTTATTTTTTGAAATAGGGTCTCACTAAGTTGCTGAGGCTGCCCTTGAACCTGCAATCCTGCTGTTTCAGCCTCCCAAGTACTGGGATTACAGGCGTGCGCCACTGAGTCAGGGTTCTTATCTAGTTTTGATATCAAAATAATGCTGGCCTCAGAGTATGAGTTGAGAAGTGTGCCCTTCTTTTCAATTTCCCAAAGGTGTTTGTGAATTGCTTTTATTCCTTAAATGTTTGGCAGAATCCACCAATGAAGTCATTGTTATGTGAACTAGGCTTTGAGAGAAACTTTTAAGCTACATATTCAATTTCTTTAATAGATATAGAGCTGCTTAAGTTGTCTATTTTGTCTTGAATGGGCTTTGTTGCTTTGCATATTTCTCTATTTCATAAAAAATCTCAAATTTATTAGCAAAAGTTATTCCTAATATTCCCTTATTATCTAGTTAATGTCTATCAAATCTGTAGTAATCATCCCTCTATCATTTCTGAGATGGGTAATTTATGTCTTCCTTCTTTTTCTTTTTTCTTTCTTTTTTGTGGTGCTAGTGATTGAACCCAGGGGGATTCTACTTCCGAGCTCCACCCCCAGCCCTATTTTATTTTTTATTTGGAAACAGGGTCTCGCTAAATTGCTAAGAGCTTTGCTAAGTTGCTGAGGCTGGCCTTAAGTTTGCAATCCTCTGGTCTCAGCCTCCCAAGTACTGGGTTTACAGGTGTGCACCACCATGCCTGGCTTCCCTTCTTTTTATTGATCAGCCTGGCTAGCGGTTGATCAGTTTCATTAATCTTCTCATTTTTTTGTATTGTTATTTATCTTATTGTTTTACTGTTTTAAATATATTAATTTCCACTGTTATTTTTATTACATTCTAACTTCCATTTACTTCACTTTCTAGTTTCATAAAGGTGAAAGCTTAAGTAATTCATGAGTTTCCTTTTTTCTAATATAAATTATTTTAGTTAGCATTCTCACTGCTGTGGTCCAAAATACCTGATGACCACAACTTAGATGAAGGAAGACTTATTTGCTCATGGTTGTGGAGATTTCAGTGGTCCTAGTTCATTTTGGGGCCAGCTTCCAAGCAGGATCTGGGGCTGCAGATCCTCAAGGCATCATGGCTGGGAGCAGAGAGAGAGGATGAGAGCCTGGGTCAGCTTATGGCAGCAGGGGAAAGAGGAGCAGGAAGCTCCAGCAATGGCCAGGGAAGGCACTGTCCCTGGCCACACCCCCAGGGACCTTCCCCAGCAACCAAGTCCCACCTCCCAACAAGGCTGCCTTATCCACCACATGACATCTGAGGGACATTTAAAATCCAAATTACAACATAAGTGCTCAATGCTAGATGTTTTCCTCAAATGCTGTTTTAGTTGCATCAAAAAAATTAACATTGGGGCTGGGGATGCAGCTCAGTAGTACAGTACTTGCCTAGCATGTGTGAGGCCCTGGGTTCAATTCCCAGCACCAAAAGGAAAAAAAGAAAAAGTAACATAAAAAAATTAATACTGTGTTTTTATTTTTATTTTTTTTTTGCGGTACGGGGATTGAACCCAGGGGCATTCTACCTCTGTGCTACACCCCCGGCTCAATTATTTATACTTTATTTTGAAACCGGGTTTCACGAAGTTGCAGAGGGCCTCACTAGGTAGAGAGAGAGAGAGACAGGGAGAGAGAGAGAAAGAGAGAGAGAGAGAGAAAGAGAGAGAGA
>PVJS01006031.1:0-61647 GCA_004027185.1 Glis glis | reverse complement strand
CGAACCCGGATCCTCCGGTCTCTGCCTCCCAAAGTACTGGGATTACAAGCGTGCACCACCACGCCCGGCAGTAAGAGCCTTCTAAGTACCAGGAAATTCATATATAATGTTTCATTTATTTGCCATCACAATCCTTGTGAGGTGAATGATCTCATATGTTACAGATAAAGAAATTGAGACTCAGCCGGGTGTGATGGTACCCAGCTTTCATCCCTTCTTTGTCCCTCCCTAACCTAAATCAGCCTTACCAGCACAATATTCACAAGGCTCATATTTTTCGTAAAAACAATCATAATTTATTAATTGAATGGGTTCTTCAATTATCACTTTGTTAAGTATATGTAATCATTATTTAATTTATAAGAGAAAGCTAAACATCTGCATTTGAAAGAAATGTTGAAGGCATAGATCAGCTAATTTTAAATTCAAAATAATAAATTCACCAAAGCTATTGTCAGTGAAAACATTCAACGCCAGAAAGGATTTTATAGTTTACCTGAAACGCTTGTGTTATTCTCAGGAAGTTTATGAACACAACATGCATACATATGAAGAGATGTATCTAAATCCCCAATCAAATGATAGATGGAAAGTAGGACTACATGATCTAAAAATCAAGGACACAGATGTTTAACTGAAAAGGTTTTGTGATTATGTGCTTGTAGGGATTGCGAGATGAGCATGATGCTGTTTGTTGTTTCCTGTCTTTCTGGATTGATAGGGCTTGGAAGTATTTTGCACGGAGGACGACCTGTGTTCTGACATCTACCTGAAGTTCTACGAGCCTCAGGATCGAGATGACCTCTATTTCTACATCGCCACCTACCTAGGTTTGCGGCTCACCTTCCTTGTATCTGTTCATGTGAAGACGGGCCAACTCCTGAGCAGCTGGGGTGGCACCAGGGCAAGAAAGGTTCTTGGTCGAGAACCGCCTCTCCATGGTGCTGCTATTCCTTGTCATCAGTAGCTGTAGTTGCCGAAACAATGTCTTAAAAACTGAGGGAAATACGCATTCATTCTGGGAATAGTTCATTCCGGTTGCATGTCTTAAGAACTCCTGATAAGCGTTGTTTAAGTGTTTTTACTATTTTAATGACTTCCAACTTGAATGGATTACAAAGAATCCCCAAGCATTTTTATATTGTCATGTCTTTTAGTAGCTTATGAAAATCAAGACTGAGTTTCTTAATATGAGGCAGTAGGGTATCCAGTCGTACATTTGTGATCATCAATTTTGGTCAGAATCACAAAGCTGGAAAAACCACACCAAAGGAACAGATGAACCCCTGTGCTCCATACAGCACCGTCGGACTAGAAGTCACTTTTCATTAGTAATGATCCCTCAATGTTTCATGGAAAATGTGAATTTTCCTACCTTTATCAGAGGGAACATCTGTATGTTTCTTACCACACATACACTTTTTATTAAGTTATGTTACTAAGATAAATTATTCGTATTTATAAAGTTGCCAGATGACTAGAATGGAATAGTTTTTAAATATGGACGTTGAGATTTTATTAATTCAGTCTTAATTTTGTTTGCTTTTCTACAAAGTACAGTAAAATCGCTTATGAGATAAATAGTGAAGTACCTCTTCCTTTAGAATGAAATTTTCCTTCCAGGAGGAATAGTTTACTTCCTGTAAGGAATATATTTTTATAGTAGCTTATAGTTAATTTTTTTATTCATTGAACTATTTAAGTTAATGCATAAGGATAGCTTTGCTACAAGTTCGCATTTATCTTTTGACTCTTGATTTATTTCATTTTATTATATTTTTCTAACTATAACAAGAAATTTAACTTTCATGGTGAGTCCTAAAATCTCAAGTCAAAAACCTTGCCATGATCTAAAATATCTGTCTTCTCTCAAGCTGCCGGGTCCCTTGGAGTTTTTTTTTTTCTAAGAGTGTTCATACTTTTTCAGAGGTATTTTCAAGAGTGCAAAATGGGGGGAGTTTTTTTTTTTTAAACCTTTTTCTGGTAGGCAATTAGAAGAGAAGCTTGGTTAAAGTAAGAATAAATATTGGGCCAACATATGAGTTAAATTGCTTGATATGCCGGGCGTGGTGGCGCACGCTTGTAATCCCAGTACTTTGGGAGGCAGAGACCGGAGGATCCAGGTTCGTGGCCAGCCTCAACTCTCTCGTTCTCTCTCTCCCTGTCTCTCTCTCTCTCTCTCTCTCTCTCTCTCTCTTCTTAGTGAGGCCTCCGCAACTTCGTGAGACCCGGTTTCAAAATAAAGTATAAAAAATAGGGCCGGGGGTGTAGCACGGAGGTAGAATGCCCCTGGGTTCAATCGCCAGTACCACAAAAAAAAATTAAATAAATAAATAAATAAATAAATTGCTTGATATATCCAGTAAGAAGTTGAAAGAATTTTCTGGTCAAAATGGAAAGCCCACTCATAGGACAGTTGGTTTCTTCTGCGCTCTGGAAGGAAAGCGTCCGCCATGCGTGTCTGCTGTGACTGCGTTCCTTGAGACATGGGGGACTGTCTAGTTCTTCCAGTTTGCGAATTGATCCTCCTGCCAGTACTTTTTTCTTCTTTAAGGATTTCTTTCCCTTAGTCCTCACATGCATAAATAATAGATAGTCATTGACAAATTAGCATCAGTATACCTCTTCCAGATCTAAAAGAAAACTAAAAGATTGTTCTCATTCCTTAAAAAGTATGAAAACTTAAAAACAAATGGCCATGGTTTCTAAAAATGCATTAAAACTCAGTACAATTGGAAGATTCTTTGTTATTTATTGTATAAATGTTACCTATTACAGTGTAATATTTATATACCTGCTCCATACTTTTATATTTGTTTAGGTTATATCATATATTGGAGGTAGGATAATAGTTCAACATATTTAATAATCTCCCCTCCTAGAAATTAGAGATAGTCGTATTTAGTTGAGCAACCACTTTGTAAAAACAAATCAACAGCCTACTTTTCTTTTTCTTAAAATGTATTTTTCAAAAATTTGTGGAATAGCCAGGTGTGGTGGCGCATGCTCGTAATCCTAGTACTTGGGAGGCTGAGACAGGAGGATCGAAGGTTCAAAGCCAGCCTCGCCAACGTAATGAGGCTCTCAGCAACTTAGTGAGACCCTGTTTTCAAATAAGAATATTAAAAACAAAATCAGGCTGTGGGTGTAGTTTGGAGGTAGAATGCCTCTGGGTTCAATCCCCAGTACCCCAAAAAAAAATTTGTGGAAGAGTTTACATGTTAAGCACCTAGTGTTTACATACTAAACAAAAGGTAGCCCCCCATTTACAGAGTGAAATGATAGGTTCATGGGTACCCTCTTCCCTCAGAGCACCATGTCGCAGAGCACACTGCCGAGAGCTACATGCTACAGTGGCAGCGAGGCCACCTTTCCAACTACCAGTACCTCCTGCACCTCAACAACCTGGCCGACCGCAGCTGCAACGACCTCTCCCAGTATCCTGTCTTCCCGTGGGTAATCAGCGATTATTACAGCTCAGAATTAGGTAAACACCATGCGTGGATTCTGACAAAACTGACTTGGAAATGGTCATCTTTATTGTTTTTAAAGCAGAGAATCAATTCTATTTTAGAATTGCAATGTGATATATAAACACATAAGAATTCATTACATTTTCATTACTAAAGATTGCCAATTTCTATTCCAGGATAACTGTTTCATACATCATATAAGGGTATTATATATGTTTTCTTCACTATACCAATTGAAGGAGACACATAAAATAGGTGTATAATTTTAATCTGGTGTTATCATTGTTATCTGTTAAGTACCAAGTTTTGAAATATTTAAGCTTCTCACTGGAAATTGTGACTCAGTTTATCATAGTATTTTTAAATTCATATTAAAAATTATGATTGCCAAAAGAAATAACTATTTATTATGGAACACTTAATCAAAGAAGGAAATAAAAATCATCCATAATTATATTACTGAGAACCATTTTAACTTCTTGCTTCCTCAAATTATTTCAACAAAAATGTGATCATAATATAATTTTAATTTGTAATATTTTTAAATTATATATTGTGAGCAATTAGTTCCTTTCAACAATTCACTAAATTGAACCTATGTAATTGAAAAAGAAAATAGATTTTTTAGGAATATGTGAATTTATTTCTCTGATAATATTAAGGTCCCTAGTTTACAAATTATTCCAATATCACAGAATAATAATATTCACTATTAGTAAGTCTTGGGAGAAGAATAGTAGCTTTTTAAATTTGTTTAATTTTTTGTTTTACTTGGGGTATAGTTTTTTTGTTTTTAATCAGAAAATCTTTTAAAAAATCAATATTCATGACATTGTCAAATTAAAAAGATTACTCTTATGTGGATGTTCTAGCCTTTTCATTATAGCTGTATAAATAACTAACAGAAATGCTGGATTTATCTCAATTTTGTAAAAAACTATTTTGTAGGAATAGATGTGTAAATTGGAATCAGTTCAGTAGGAAGGCATGAGCTGAAGTTATTTATTTATGTCTACAGATTTATCAAATCCAGGAACCTTCCGGGATCTCAGTAAGCCAGTGGGAGCCCTAAATAAGGAACGGCTGGAGAGACTGCTGGTACGTGGACGGAGGATTCTTGGTTTCCAGGTGACATCAGGAGCCATAGCCTGTGTTTCCACAGCCACTGAGACTCACTTCTCCCAGACTTTGGGGAGACGCTCACTGAGCCGCCATAACACGTTTTCTCACCTTTCTGCCTTGCCGTGAATATGGAGGCTCAGTTTGCATTTTGGCCTACAATTCAGGAAGCGGCCTGTCGAAGGTTGACTGAGTTATTTTCATGAAAGAATTCGGTAGTAAATCGCACAAGAGATGCATAAAGACAGTTGTACTTCATTCAGCCCCGACAGTGTTACCAAGAAACCAAAACCCTTGTCACAGGAACGCTGAGTCACAGAAGTCCTTACCCTTTTACCCTCTGCCTCGCCTAAGAGGGAACGTAAGGGATGTAGTGTATTCATGCCGTGACCTCTTGTCTAGGCTCTTACATAGCCAACACTCAGCGCTGTTTTTCCTGCATTGTAGACACGCTACCAGGAAATGCCCGAGCCAAGGTTCATGTATGGCAGTCACTACTCCTCCCCGGGTTACGTGCTCTTTTACCTGGTCAGGATTGGTAAGCCTCGTTAGCATTACCCTCAGTGACGTCCTATCCACATGAACTCAAAAGAGTCTGTGTTCTGACTTAACTTTGATTTTCCCCTCCAGCACCAGAGTATATGCTGTGCCTGCAGAATGGAAGATTTGACAATGCAGACAGAATGTTCAACAGGTGCGATATCAATGCCTCATCATGTGTAACACGGTCTGACTACATACCCACAGTATGTGTGTTGTCTGTCACTGGACAGAAACAGAAATGCAGAGGATTATTTAAAAATCACTAATTATTGTTATTCCCTTTAGGCTTTTTCAAGGCAGGTGTGCATGCATGTGTGCTTAAACATGAGAACATATTTTGAATTCAGATTTCTTCCTTTTGTAGCCTAATATTAGATTTTGATGTTTCCCCATATTATTAGATCTCCTTCAAAAGAATGATTTTTAAAAATTATTATCTCACATTCTAACATATGCCATATTTATCTCAACTGTCTTCTCTGTTGCTGAATATTTAGATTAACTCCAACGTTTTATTATTCTTAACAATTCTGTTAGGAATTGAATATAACACACACACACACACACACACACACGTATATAAAGTAAAAGTAATATTTTGTTACCAAAAAAACTAAAATATAAAGAAGGAAATAAGATTCCTTGGTATTCCAGCACACTCAGGTTAATGATGGTTAATCTTTTGGTGTGTGTCTTTCTGACCTTTTTCCAAGCTCTTCACATATAAAAAAAACTCCTTTTAAATGAGCTGTTTAAACACCTGTGCTAATCTCTTGGTGTTTGGGCACCTTGGATGAGGCAGTGTGCATGTGGTAGATACTGGTGTGGACTTGGACTTCCCACTCATTCCTGTGTGACCTCAAAGAAGTTACGTCAATTCCCTGGCCCCCTTTGCCCCCGCCATTCAGGAGCGATAGTTACATGGCCGTTGAGAAGAGTGAGTGAACGAGTTAGCGTAGTAAAGCGAGAACAGCAGGCGTCTCCTGGTGGGCACGTAGGAAGCGCTGCTGCTGCTGTTTCCGTAGCTCAGATTGAACGTCAGGTGCAATGTTTTCTCATATTTAGTATTGCAGAAACCTGGAAAAACTGTTTGGATGGCGCAACAGATTTTAAGGAGGTAAGCAATTAACAAAGCTAATGATTGACAGCACTGTGGTTTCTAACTACTCTAAAACATGTTGCTGAGTTTTTTCTTTCTTTTTTTCTGGAAATTTCAGTTGATTCCAGAATTCTATGGTGATGATGTCAGCTTTTTAGTCAATAGTCTGAAGTTAGATTTGGGGAAGAGACAAGGAGGACAGATGGTTGATGACGTAGAACTTCCCCCGTGGGCCTCCAGTAAGTACCATCTCGCATATGCATTCTTTACCAAGTATCATTAATTATTTTGTTGCTTAGATTTTTAAAAATAACAGTATCATTCTCTATCTAAAGGAGGCAATATCAGCTTGTTCCAAATCATGAGTATTATGAATTTATGATGTAAAAACATTAATATGAGAGACCTAAATGTTGTGAAAATGATGTTTGCCACTTTTTCCCCCCAAAATCTTATATTGCCTATGACAAGGGAAAAGCTCTTTAAGAAATACGCCCCTTTAGCCTGTCCTAGAAGCTTTGTCTGTGTGTGGATGACAAGATGAGCGGGAGAGGGAAGTGGGGGCTGCGTGGTGTTCTAATGGCGTCTGATCCGGCAGGTCCACAGGACTTCCTCCACAAGAGCAAGGATGCCCTGGAGAGCAGCTACGTCTCCGAGCACCTCCACGAGTGGATCGATCTCGTGTTTGGGTACAAGCAAAAAGGGAGTGACGCTGTTGGGGCCCATAATGGTACGTAGCACTCACTGACGTGAGGGTACGCAGCACTGACTGACAGTTCATGTGGCGTTTGGTGAGGATGAAAACAAGCAAAACTCTCAGGCCAGAGCCATCCAGCTTCTCTCTTCAGCCGAAGCACTGTGTCAGGACACAGCGTCCACTGGCATCCTGCATTAGATGCGGAGTCACCCAGGAGGTGGGCTCTCGCCTGAGCAGCACCCGCCTCACCATGGTCTCGAGAGGTCTCTTCCTAATGTCTTCTGATTGTAGTTTACCCAGTCATCTCTCAGTATCTGTGGGAAATTGGATCCGGGACTCCTTGTGGTTACCAAAATCTGTGGATTGCTCAAGTTCCTTATATAAAATGACATAGTATTACATATAACCTACATACATTTTCATATGTGTGTGTGTATGTGAGTGTGTGTGTGTGTAAAATGTAGGGGGGGTTATTCTGTGTGTGTATATATAAAATGTAGGGGGGGGTTGAACCCAGAGGTATTCTACCTCTGATTGCACCCCAGCCCTATTTTATTTTGAAACAAGGTCCCACTATGATGTTGCTGAGGGCCTTGCTAAGTTGCCTAGGCTGGCCTCAAACCTGTGATCCTCCTGTCTCAGCCTCCCAAGTACTGGGATTAAAAGTATGTGCCACCACACCTGACTTCCTGTATATTTTAAACCATATTTAGATTACTTATAACACCTGAATACAATGTAAATATTTTGTGAATAGCTGCTATGCTATATTGTTTAGAGAATAATCAAAGAAAAAAGTCTGTACATGTTCAGTATAGCTGCAATTTTTTTTTTTTTTTTTTTTTGCGGTACCGGGGATGGAACCCAGGGGCATTCTACCTCCGGGCTACACCCCCAGCCCTATTTTTTATTCTTTATTTTGAAACAGGGTCTTGCTAATTTGTGGAGGGCCTCACTAAGTAGTTGAGGCTGGCCACGAACCCAGATCCTCTGATCTCAGCCTCCCAAGTACTGGGATTACAAGTGTGCGCCACCACGCCCGGCTTGCAATTTTTTTCAAATATATGCAGTTGGTTGAATCCATAAATGTGGAACCCACAGATACAGGGGGCTGACGATACCCTTCATCCAATTAAATAATTTCACTTGAAACACAGTATGTAATAGAACAACGAGTTCAGTTCCTATGAAGGCCCCAGAGTTTCTTTTTAATCATTCAGAAAGAAAACAGCAGCAGTATGCCTCCTCGTCAGCTTCAGTGCTTAGTTGCACCACGTTCTGTGTCAGCAGCAAGGAATTTTTTTTTTTTTTTTTTTTTTTGCGGTACTGGGGATGGAACCCAGGGGCATTCTACCTCCGTGCTACACCCCGGCCCTATTTTTTAAATTTTTATACTTTATTTTGAAACCGGGTCTCATGAAGTTGCGGAGGGCCTCACTAAGTAGCTAAGGCTGGCCGTGAACCCGGATTCTCCGGTCTCCACCTCCCAAAGTACTGGGATTACAAGCGTGCACCACCACGCCCGGCTTAGCAGCAAGGAATTTAAGCTGGAAACTCAGACCTGATTTCATCCGACAGTGCAGAGGCAGACCAGTACTGTGACCTGTGCTTCCTGGAGGAGAACACAGGGTGACTGAGAAATACACCCAGAAGCCATCTAATCTACCAATTAGATTTTTGTTCATCAAAAGATAATAATCTTAGTTGACTTTATTCAATGTGAATATTAGTCTGTTTTTCAAAGTGAAAATCCGTTTCTTTGAACAGTTTTAAGTCATTAGGTTGTTTAAATTCTAAACGGTGAATTTTGTAACTAAACCATACATCTTTCAATAGTGCTTATATCTCTCTTTTCAGTTTTTCATCCGCTGACCTATGAAGGAGGTGTCGACTTGAACAGGTACTTACATGTCTCTAAGGCATTTCTATTTGTGTTATAAATACCTCTCACCAAATGCTGTGTGCACGTGTGCCCCTATCACTCTGAGCCACATTATGATGTGAGACTACACTGCACCAATAAAAGCAGAGTAAAAGTAAATAAACACCTCTATCTGAATTCCTAATGTTATGTGAGAGTGCTGAGACATAGGAATTTTAAAACGAATTCTATCTTGCTTTCACCATTAACGTTAGTTACTGAGACTCAGAAAATCATCTAAAGGCCTATGATGAGACTAGGCAGTCCTGGCCGATAGTTGCTACTGTTACTTGAGAGTTCCTCTCTCCTGTTGATCTGTTATTGAAACATGTGCTTCCAGGGAACTCGAACCTGGGAGCTCACTGCATTATCTGTGTTCTGTCCCAAAGCATCGAGGACCCTGATGAGAAAGTGGCCATGCTGACCCAGATCCTGGAATTTGGGCAGACACCAAAGCAGCTGTTCGTCACACCGCATCCTCGAAGGATCACACCCAAGTTTAAAAGTTTCCCCCATGCCTCTAGTTATAATGCTTCTCTAGCAGATTCCCCAGGTAAGTTCTGTGAGAAGACATGTGAGTGCTTTTTGTGGCTCTTTTGTGTTTAAGATGTTTCTGAAGAGGAAACGTCTTAAAACATGAACTACCGAGCTTGGAGATGGTTTCCTGGGGCAGGGGGTGTGGTTCAGTGGTAGGGCGCTTGCCTAGCATGTGCATGGCCCTGGGTTCAATCCCCAGCACCACAAAGGGGGGGGTATGTTTGTTTTTCTCCTGCTTTTGTTATTGTTGTTTAACTGTTTGTTGGCTGTAAGAGAAATCAAACCACTTTTATTTCCTATAGTCTAATATGAACGAGACGTGGCTGTATTTGCGTGCTGTGGCTCAGTTTGCTTTCTGTGCATTTACCAGCTGGGGTCCAGGTCGTAGCAGCTCACTTTTCAGACTTAAGTCCTGGCCACAGCTGCTTCAACAGTCACAGTCCACCCAAATCTTCTTCAGAAAGACTTCCCCCACCCCAATCCTCTGCCAGACCCACATAGAGGTCTTGAATGCCAACTGCTCGGTTTTCTTTACTTGGTTGTTTTCTTATTTAGCATTTGATAGACATGTGCAGTCTCTCTCTTCTGTCCAGTCATATGCCGGGTGCCGAAATGAACTTGACCATTTCTCACATTTAAGACATGGAAAGGAAGGAACGAATGCTCCATTTTCCCCCAATTATCCATGTTTTATATTTCACATAAGACAGTGGCAAAATCACCACAATTCTTCTTATCTCCAGTCCTGCTGTCTGTCCCAGGCACATCCCGGCTTCTTGGCACGCACAGTCTCAAGCACAGAGGAGCAGCTCGGCATACTTCTTTAAGACATGCAGTGTGTTGCACAGGGTTAAGTCATAAAGACCATAGGATTATCTCGTGAGGCCGTTTCCTCCCGGGCCCTGCTTAGTCACCAGCCAAACCGCTGTCACGTGACTGCTGTAAAAGCATCACTATTCCAGCATTTCTTGAAGCAGAAGTGAAAGCATTACTCTGTCCAGAAACCTCTGAGCTGATTTCGTCTCTGCTTTTTCCACCTCAAAAAACAAAACTACAGGCCGGGCGTGGTGGTGCACGCTTGTAATCCCAGTACTTGGGAGTCTGAGACCTGAGGATCACAGGTTCACTGTGGCCAGCCTCAGCTACTTAGTGAGGCCCTCCACAACTCAGTGAGACCCTGTTTCAAAAAAAAAAAAATAGGGCTGAGGGTGTAGCTCGGAGGTAGAATCCCCCTGGGTTCAATCCCCAGTACCGCAAAAATAAATAAATAAATTTTTAAAAAGTACAGCATTCTTAGGCAGTGGTTGAGTTTGTAAAGATGGCTGACAAGAAAATGACTACTCAGTCAAATTTCCTGAAACTCAAGCCAGGCATGGTGGCGCACGCTTGTAACCCCAGTACTTTGGGAGGCGGAGACCAGAGGATCCGGGTTTGCGGCCAGCCTCAGCGCTCTCTCTCTCTCTCTCTCTCTCTCTCTCTCTCTCTCTCTACCTAGTGAGGCCCTCCACAACTTCGTGAGACCCGGTTTCAAAATAAAGTATAAAAAAATAGGGCCGGGGGTGTAGCGCAGAGGTAGAACGCCCCTGGGTTCAATCCCCCGTACCGCAAAAAAAAAAAAAAAAATTCCTGAAACTCATTAGTTGTCAAACAAAAAGCTTTGCAAACATTGGTAAGGCTGTAGAATTCAAAGGTGCTTCTTTATCTTTCTCTGTGAGATTTTTTTCTCTAACATGGAGCTGTTGATCAAGTGCATTGAAAGCAGTTATCATTTGGTGGGGTGTTTTGTTTTTGTGGTTGTTTGATTCCAAGAGAAAATATTGTGAATCAGGTGGGTGTCAGTAGTTTGGTTTACTCACTTAGCAACAACTTAATCTAGTCTCTCCAGGTGAAGAATCTTTTGAAGACCTGACAGAAGAAAGCAAAACGCTGGCCTGGAATAACATCACCAAGCTGCAGTTACACGAGCAGCACAGAATCCACAAAGAGTAAGACTGCGTTTCTCTGCAGCTGCTAATCCTTGCAAAAGTTAGCTTCTTGGCATGGGATCGAACTGTTTTAAGCTGAGTCAAGGGAGAGTGAGTTTCCTTTCGATGCTGTGTTGATTGCTTTTTATCCCCCTTCCCCCAAAAATATAGTGAGCTGCCACCTGAAGTTGATGTACCGAGGGGAAAGTTGGGCGTAAAATTATGTGTTTCAAGTCCCCCATCTATCCTCCCCCCAACTCATGCTGCCGTTCCTGCCATCTGTCATTCTATACTATGAGTTGGGGTGTGCACACAGAAAGTAGTTTTTTGCCTTTCAAACTAGATCCCCAGCCCCTCGAGTCTGGTGGGGTGAAGCTGTGGGAGAAGTGTGGTCTGTTCCTTCAGTGTTAAATTTACTGGTAATATAGGGGGAACTGTATCTTTTTTTTTTTTTTACGGTACCAGGGATTGAACCCAGGGGCGTTCTATCTCCGCGCTACACCCTCGGCCCTATTTTTTATCCTTTATTTTGAAACCGGGTCTCACGAAGCTGCGGAGGGCCTCACCAAGCAGAGAGAGAGAGAGAGAGAGAGAGAGAGCTGAGGCTGGCCGCGAACCCTGATCCTCCGGTCTCCGCCTCCCAAAGTACTGGGATTACAAGCGTGCGCCACCACGCCCGGCTGAACTGTATCTTTTTTAAAAATGATAACAAGCCAGGCACAGTGGTGCATGCCTGTAATCCCAGTACTTGGGAGGTTGAGACAGGAGGATCACAGGTTCAAGGCCAGCCTTAGCAACTTAGCAAGACCCTGTTTCAACATAAAAAATAAAAAAATAGGGCTGGGGTGTAGCTTAGAAGTAGAATGCCTGTGTTCAACCTCTAGTACCAAAAAACAAAAGAAAACTGATAACAAATGTGAATGGATACACACACACACACACACACACACATCACAAAGACATTGCAAAGATCACATGACATTTAAAAAATAAAACCTATACTTCCAAGAACTGGGCTTGTCGCTGGGGCCAGAGGAGATGTGCTGGTTCCCTGTCCTCTCGGATAACATGGTTCCGTGTGCTCTGGGAGGAAGTTGAGAAGTACTGACCTGCCTTGGCCCATCCTACTACACAAAGAAAAGCCAGGTGTGGAGCCTAGGGTCCTGCTCCATGGCCGTCGACAGCCTGGCTGACAGTTGGTGGTTATATTCCCCATTGCTCATAAGTGGACCTGGTTGTGCTAGAGGGGCGCAGCTCCAAGTCAGAATACAGCCTTCCAAAAAGAAACGGCTAATTCTACCTTGTTTGTTGTTTTAACAATGGCTTCTTTTCTCAACTTCTCCAAATGACTTGTAGAAAGGGACCTTGTAATTGAAGACAGTGAAGACGTGAATAAACCTCCAGTGTCCATTCATGTAATGTTTGATGACCCTTGAGGGTCCTGTAAGAGGACACCCAAGAACCAGATGATTGTGTCATTCTTGACAATTCAGACATTAGGGGAATTAGATTCAGGAATGAAGCAAGCGAGCTGATTATAAAGAAGAGGTTCAGTCACTTTGGTGTTGGAAAAATAAGATAGGATTGAAGAAGCACTTTCCAGTTGCTAGAAATTGTCAGAAACACAGTAGACATTGACTCCAGCAGCTTGGAAAGCTAAGAGCAGGAATATTTCCCAGCCTGCAGGTATCAATGGAGCACTGTAGATGTTGCCAAACCATGACAGTGGTGGGGGGTACCTGGGGACAGATCCAGCAGACAAGCTCTGAAGGAAAAAGTAAGGAAACTTGGTCAAAGTAAACCAAGGCTTAGAAAAGGGCAGATGTGCTAGCGTGTGACTGATAGTAATTTATAAAACTTTGTTTCTATACAGGGCAATTACAGGGATAGCGGTCTCTTGCAATGGGTCTTCAGTCTTTACAACATCACAAGGTACGTTTTCCTAAATGGAGTCATGCAGTGTCCACACTTCTCAGCTCCTGATCAACTTTACTTGTATGTGCTGCTTCCACAGAAAAGATTTAGAGCAGTTTATTTGTGGCATATTACATAAAAATTTCCTTGCCATTTGCCAAAAGCAAAATGAAATGCCTTTCTGTTGCTGATAAGGTTTCCCAAACTAAAGATATAGGGCAGAGGATACAGTGTGTCCCCCAAGTGTGGCTGGGTTGGGGTCTCTCCACCTGCATGAGAGAGTACCAGGCCTGCCTGCTGGCTGCGGGAGCCCAGCATGGGCCGGGGAGGAGCAGGCTATGCCGACGCGGCAGCGTGCCTGTCGGCACGGGGAGACACAGACTTGCTGCTGGGCTTCTCGGCGTTGTCATTCGGTGTATATCTCTTTGGGATGTATTTTGTAGGATTTAGCTTGAAATAAAATCCATGTATTGCTAATGTACTCTTACAGTGTCAGAATTCTAAAGTCCATGCAATGCATAGTTGATTAGACTTATAACCATATTTTAATGATACATGAGAATTTGGCTATCTTGAGCTTTTAAAAAAATAACAAAATGCATCTCTTACTATACATTCACTTCCCTGGTGGTATTTGTAACTATGTAATTAATTCCAGTGTGTCTTGTCCCATTTTGTTCAGAGCACCGGTTGGCCCCCTGGGAGGTGTGGAGGTAAAGGGTGGGTAATATCTCAGCTCTCCTGTTTCAGGGATAGGAAAACTGGTTCTGACAAAGTAGCCATTTTTAATGATGCTGCTTCTTCATAAGCCCTTATCATAGGAGATTATGCTTTTCATTCATTAAGTTAAAAAATAATGCTAGCCGGGCGTGGTGGCGCACGCTTGTAATCCCAGTACTTTGGGAGGCAGAGACCGGAGGATCCGGATTCGCGGCCAGCCTCAGCTCTCTCTCTCTCTCTCTCTCTCTCTCTCTCTCTTTCTACCTAGTGAGGCCCTCCACAACTTCGTGAGCCCCGGTTTCCAAATAAAGTATAAAAAAATAGGGCCGGGGGTGTAGCGCGGAGGTAGAACGCCCCTGCGTTCAATCCCTGGTACCGCAAAAAAAAAAAAAATGCTATCCAATTAAATACTATGTTACTACTCCCAAATTCTGTTACTGTGGTTTGTTTTCTGTAGCATTTTATTCCTTTCTCTTCAACTCCATACTCAGATTTCACAAAACAGAATTTTCCACGAAGCCTAGAAAATGCTTCTACAGGAGCCATAAGGAAGGTCCCACGCAGGACCCATGCTGGCACACCGGGCCCGAGGTGGAGCTCTGGCGGAGGGAGGCAGACTGTGCTTGCCAGGGTTCTATCTGCTGGGCTTGCCAACAGTACAGCACCAGAAAAACTGCTTTATCTTTTTGCAAAGCCCATGTTGTTAGCCGGATTTGTCTGGCATGGTTTGTTAAATCCTTGAGCTTGTTGTACGTGTGTGACCCTGCGAACCGTGAGCTTTATGCGCATCAAGACTTCAAATCTCTCAGGGTTAACAAAGCCTTATATCACTTCTTTGTGGATTTTCCAAATAAAGGGGAGAGACTAAGTCAAGCTTTTGCCTTTTCTGTTTGTTCCTCCCCATGTTTACATTTTCGTGGTCTGTGTTGCTGATTCATGTGTACCCTTCTTCCTCTGCTCTGTGGCAGGGAGGGAAGCTTTTATGTGACCTTATGACGTTCTGTAGGAAACCCCAAACTAATTGTCTTTAATACTGTATGGTGAACACTCAGGATAGCCTAACAGGATCAAAAGCATGGCTGGGAAGGCTTTATCAGTGTTAATTCTACCCCTCAGGGAAAATGGAAGCAATATTATGTTCCTGTGTCTGTCTTGGTTTTCAAGTTAATGCTGAGGAATGTCTGATTGAGGCTCATGTTTATAAATTCTCAGGAATTCTATGTGTTGATATTGCAAAGACTAGGTTAAAATGTTTTACTATGCAGAAGAAGTTGTTTAAAGCTCATTCTGACATTTTATCATGTTGTTTACAAGTTGGGACATGGATTTCTTCCCCCTGTGGGCTGGAACCCAGGGCCTCGTGCATGCTTGGCAAGCACTCTGCTACTGAGTCACACTCCAGCCCCAACTAGGGCATATTTTTGTAGCACATTAGAGCATTATAATTTATGAGTCTTGGTTTGTTTTGTGGTACCAGGGATGGAACCCAGGGGTACCCTGCACTGAACTACCTACACCCCCAGCCCTTTTTATTTTTCATTTTGAGACAGGGTCTGAGTTGCCCAGGCTAGCCTCAAATTTGTAATCCTCCTGCCTCAGGCTCCGCAATAACTGGGATTATAGGCATACACCACTTCCCCTGGCTCAGCCTTGTTTTCTAAAGAGGCATTTTGGTAAACTTTGAAAGCTTCTGTTAGGCAAGGGTGTTTTAATTCCTACTTTTTATTCTTTTGAAAATTAGTGGTTGTCTTCCATAAATACTAATTCAGTACAAGGGTGTTACACCATAATTGCAATGTTTGTTTACTGTCATACTGGGGATTGAACCCGGGGGGATTCTACCTCTGAGCTCTACTCCCAGCCCTTTTTTATTTTTTGTTTTGAAACAGGGTCTCATTAAGGTTGCTGAGAGTCCTCACTAAGTTGCTGAGGCTGGTCTCGAACCTGCAATCCTCCTATCTCAGCCTCACAAATACTGGGATTACAGATGTGCGCCACCATGCCTGGCTTGAATATTTGTTTTTTTTAAAACCTAATGTCAAGATCTTTTTGTTTTCTTTAATATCAAAATTCAGATTGCTGTTTGTCTCCTCTTTAACTTTTAGCTCACCTCAGTTACCGGGCTTTAGGATACGCAGTTATGCTGAAATGTCAACAGTGTACCACATCTGTGCTGTGTCTGGGGTTTAAATTGGTTTCCTCATCATGGAGTTACATATTGTAGAATCATTTTTTTTTCACTTTCTTTATTGATGGGTATTTTAAAATTGTTTGCAATTTCCCATTATTACAAATACTACTACAGTGAACATTTTATATAAAACTTGATCAAACGTAAGTATATTTTTACCAGATAGATTCCTGGAAATGGAATTGCTTGGTGAAAGAGTATTTACATTTACATTTTTTTTTTTTGCGGTACTGGGGATTGAACGCGGGGGCGTTCTACCTCCGCGCTACACCCCGGCCCTATTTTTTTTTTATACTTTATTTTGAAACCGGGTCTCACGAAGTTGCAGAGGGCCTCACTAAGTAGAGAGAGAGAGAGAGAGAGAGAGAGAAACAGGGAGAGAGAGAGAGACAGGGAGAGAGCGAGAGAGCTGAGGCTGGCCGAGAACCTGGATCCTCCGGTCTCCGCCTCCCAAAGTACTAGGATTAAAAGCATGTGCCACTACGCCCGGCTACATTTACATTTTTGATAGTTAATATCTAGTTGCCCTGTGCGAGACTTTGTCAGTTCATTCTTCATACCCTTACCACTCCTGATATCATCTCATTTTAAAAAATGCTTCCAATCTGATGAGTGAAATATAGTTTGGTTTCATTTGCATTATTATAATTAATGAAGTTGAATTCTTTTCAAACATGTATACATATATATGTGCCATTTGTATTTTTATCATGTGATCTGCATGTTGGAATCCTTTTTTCATTTTTCTTTTTTTGTTATATATACTTGTTTTGGTGCATAGTCCAACATCATAATGTAGTTCACAGCAGTAGTGGCATACCTGCCCACAGCGTTTGGTGAGCTTTCCCCCGCGCCCTCCCCGCTTCCCCCTTCCCCATACAAGCTATTGAGATTCGCACTGGTATTCTCACATATGTACATTATGTCAGTGAAAGTGTTTCCTTCACTAATTCTCCCTTCCCCCCCTCCCACCACCCTCCCTGAGACCACCTCCCTCGCTCCACTGGAGTTTCTCCTCCATCATCAAAGTCCCTCTTATATTCCAATTACTCCCTAGCTTCCGCATATGAGAGAAAACATAAGACCCTTCACTTTCTGTGACTGGCTGATCTCACTTAACATAATGTTCTCCAGGTCCATCCATTTTCCTGCAAATGACATAATTTTGTTATTTATTGCTGAGTAGAATTCTACTGTGTATATATCCCATAATTTTATAATCCACTCATCTGTTGTTGGATACCTGGGTTGGTTCCATCAAAAAATAAAATTCTACAATCTGTAACTCCATGATGAGAAACCATTTTAAACCCCAGAAAACACAGTTTGATAGCAGCACAATTCATAATAGCCAGATTGTAGAATCTTAACGTGGACAAGGCCTAGACCATCCAACCCCATGGAGACGCGATTCCCCATGGAATCACACTGCCCGTTCGTCTCCAGGAACAGGAAGCGCAGCCGTCCTTTGCCATCTGCAGCGGTTAGGAAATCTTTCTTCTGTGTTTGCTTTCTCATTATTAACTTAGATTCCACCTTGAAGATGTTCTCTAAAGAATCCAAGATGCTGCAAAGAAGCATATCGTTTTCAAATATGGTAAGTTCATTGTATCAGCGTTATGGTAGAAGTTCATGTGGTAGTTTGTTTTATACATACATGTGTAATGGTATTTCATTTCTGCCAAGAAAATTCAGTTTATTCCTGTGTGGTATCTACAGAATACCTTAACTACTTAGATCACTTTTAAGTTCAATTTAAAATTTGTTTTCAGGTTGCCTCTTTTGCCTCTTACGATTCCATTTTCAGCCTTGAAGAGCTACCCAGTAGAATTCTCCTTACTAAGAGTCAGTGGGATCCCCAGTGTGACAAAACCAGTTCTGTGAGAACACATTTTATTTTCAGTGTACATCATCTAAAAGATTTTGCAGTTCCCTAAGGAATTTTGGAATTTTACCTTATTCACATAAGTCTGTAATCCAGAGAGGGCGTTTTCATCATTGATTATCCCCGCCCCCACCCCCACCCCCAGTTTACCAACCACAGGACTTCCTCCAGACCAGGGCAGCGAGGGCCACCCAAGCCTGACAGTCACCAGGCTAGGTCCTGATACACGCGAGACACTAGAATCAGCCAGTTCAAAAAACCTGATTATGAGGAGAGTCACCACGAAGAGGGTTTGAGCATTCATTTTAGGAGGAACTTAAGAGTTTTACCGTGTTAGGGACTTACTAAATACTGCACATTGTTAATGTCGAATCATTTGTATTTCAGGCTTTATCATCTTGCTTGCTTTTGCCAGGAGACACCACTGTCATAAGTTCTTCTTGGGATAATAACGTGTACGTATCTATGTGTGCTCCATTGTAATCCCACATGTAGACTTTGCAGGCCTGAGGTGTAAGGGACAGAATTCCACTGCTAGGACACTGCGTATCTTCTAAAGACAGCAAATGTTAGAGGGTAATAGGAATTGGATTCAACTATCATGATTTGAATCTAATAATTTCTCCTTTGGAATCTATTATTTTTTTTTCTAAGTTTTAAATTGAGGTGAAAATTGAGATGAGCCAGAGTGGGAAATTTCTAGTTTAAAATTCAAATTTTGAGTATTTTGGTTTAATAACATCAATGATACTAGCAATTTGTAATTTTAGTGGGCCTTAGTAAGTATAGAATTAAGCAATATTATGTTTCTTAAATATGTGTTGAAGTATCTTAAAAATTAAGCTGGAGCCGGGTGTGGTGGTGCATGCTTGTAATCCCAGTACTTAGGAGGCTGAGACTGGAGGAATACGGGTTTGCAGCCAGCCTCAGCTATTTAGTGAGGCCCTCCGCAACTTAGTGAGACCCTGTTTCAAAATAAAGAATAAAAAAAAATAAGACTGGGGGTGGAGCTCGGAGGTAGAATGCCCCTGGGTTCAATCCCCAGTACCGCTTAAAAAAAAAAAAAGAAAAGAAGCTGGAATACTGTTTTAACAGTTCTCATTATCTTTTAGCTATTTTTATTCCATAGCATTTGGAAGACGCCAAGACACATTAATGGGACATGATGATGCTGTTAGTAAGATCTGTTGGCATGACAACAGACTATATTCTGCATCGTGGGACTCTACGGTGAAGGTTTATATATAATTTTTAACTTTAAATGTTTGGACATAAAAATAATGTAAGCTACCTATTGTTAATACATTCTATCATTTCACTCTTTCACAAAGTGTATAAATTATGCATAAAGATATTGAATGTTATTACCTGTGTTTTTCTTAAAATGTATTCACCTCATAATAGGAAGTTTACCCCAGTTTCTGTACTGTGTTCAACTGGGGGTTGAAAGGTCACATATTCACTTGATAATGACTGGATCTGGTAGTTGATCAGTTAATCAGAAATCTCAAGTGAAAGTGAGGAATCATTAGAAGGTACATTTTATTTCAACCTAAAACATACAAATGCATATCCATTTAACATTCTTTTATGTGAGACCTGCGAGGCCTTTTCTTTGGAATCCCACACAACTTTCCCACATAAACCACACTAATGTTCATCATTTAGATTTCCAATTTGCATTTACCCAAAAGCAATCCACAGTGAAACTATTAGAATTCCTTCAGGAGTTTTATAGGAATTTTTCCTCCATTCTGTGTCTGATTTTTTGGTGACTTCCTTTTTGTGTCTTCTCAAAACATTTAATAGACACTATATGCTTCTGTGCTCCTATTTCCTTCATTCACAAAATATTTAAATCACACAATTAAAGCAACAGGTGATGGGAACAGGTACAGACACCCGTATCCAGCCCACGCCGGTGGGGAGAGTGCAGGCACTGGCGAGGCGGAGCTGGACTGCCATCAGCTTAGCTTTATTGACAAGTATGTTACTAGAAGTCGGTCAGGAGAGTTGTTCCTAAATGTGTTGGAAATGATTTTATAAGTTTGAAATATGTTTCATTCTAGGTGTGGTCTGGTGTCACTGCAGAGATGCCAGGCACCAAAAAACACCAGTTTGACTTGCTGGCTGAACTGGAACATGACGTCAGTGTGAGTACCGGGAAGCTGAGGGTGGGGCTGGGGGCATCCCTGGGCTTATTTGTGTGTATGAGTTCTTTTGCTTTATTTTGCCTTATGGAGGAGATTACAGGGTAATTCTCAATTCTTTTCTTTTGAGTTGATTAGATTTCAAGTCTACTTGCTTTGTTTTTTTCCCTCCAATTTGCTGGTTTGCACATTGCCCTGAGAATTTGTTTCCATCCTGCTAGGTTTCCAAAATGTCAATTTCTGATGGTAAAATTCTTTGGGGCAACAAGATGTTTTCTGACCTGGAAGATGGAAGGGACCATCTGTTCGTTAGATGCCCATCTCACAGTTGGGGGACAGTGACCTGCCATCTAGTATGTCCAAATGCACACAGCCTGGTGACAGAACCAAAAGAGAATTTAGTCTGGCTCGCTCGTTCTGTCTCCGTTGGTCATGCTGTTGTGTCCTGGGCTGGAGTTTCAGCACTGCCTTTCCCCTGAGGTTGACTTGATGTCTGATTTTCATAGTCTTCAGATTAACTGGGATTGAGTAATACTGAGTATGTAATTCAAGGTGGTAGGCAAATATAATTTTGTGGAGAGATGCCCTCTACAGATCCTTTGAACGGTCATGGATCCGCCCTGCTGCAGACAGTCTAGCCCCTCACTACTGTATTCTTCATGGAATTGTCTTTCTGAGACTATCACTTCTAGGCTGTTTGGAAAGAGAGTTACCCCAACAGTACTTCATTTTCATTTCTACTTGTATTTGCTAGCATATGAAGAATTTTACTTCATTTTAAATAAATCATCATTCAACAGGATGCTGTTGAAAGACACATGTATTTGCTGCCTACACCAGTGCACTGCACGATGACTAAATCTGTATCATACAACCATATATTTGCGTTAGCCTGGGAAACAGCTAACGACAGCAATTTCTAAGTGGAGTATTGATCACTGTGTTTTCTTCCTTAGGTAGATACAATCAGTTTAAATGCTGCAAGCACGCTGCTGGTTTCAGGCACCAAAGAAGGCACAGTGAATATTTGGGACCTCAATATGGCCACCTTATTGCACCAGATTCCATGCCATTCAGGGACTGTGTGTGAAACTGCTTTTAGCCCAGGCAGGTATTATCCTGTTAATACAGATGATAACAGGTATATTTGAATTTTGAAATCAATGGTAAAAAATTTTAAATGAAAAACACTCTTTCCTGATAAAAGAGGTTTTGCCTATAGCTAAGGGAAATTCATACCAGGACTCAGTACACCTGTGGCATTGGTAATTAGGAGGAAAGGGTTGGATGGGGTCCTTAATTCCTCAGCTCTTTAGAAAAATTAACGTAATAATTAATTTAATATTAATAATTAATTTAATTAAGATGTAAGTGACCTCATACCCAAGGGTCATCTCATCACAGTGTCTTAGAAAGAGACACATATCAAGGTCAGTATAGTCGCTGCTTAAGTACAAGGAGCTCAAGGAAATGAAAGTGGACAGCGCAGTCTAAAGCTGTCCCCGTACCTGTGTCTCACCTTGGGTTGCAGATAGTCGCCATGTCCTCAGCACAGGAGCAGATGGCTGTGTCAATGTGATCGATGTGCAGACCGGAATGCTCATCTCCTCCATGACATCAGATGAGCCCCAGAGGTACAGTTCCTGGGGAGCAGTGAAGACATTTGCACACACACCCATGAGCACTTCACTTGGGCTGTTCGGTTAGTGCAGCAGACCCTTCCTTCATGATGAAGTGATTACTTCCAAATGATTCTTGCAGGTGCTTTATCTGGGATGGAAATTCCGTTTTGTCCGGAAGTCAGTCTGGCGAGCTGCTTGTTTGGGACCTCCTTGGAGCAAAAGTTTGTGAGAGAATACAGGGCCACACAGGTAAGCAGTTACCGCAGTTGTCTTGGTCTTTGTTCCTAAGATACTCAAGACTGCCTCTTCTGTTGGGGAACACGTTCTTCTCATGCAGGAAACACCCCACGTGTTCTCCATGCTGTGAACACTGCCCTCGACCCTCGAGTGTTGTGGTTGGGGGGAGTGATCTGTGTTTCTTAGGTGACTGGGGGATTTAGATTTATGCTGACAGGTATTTGACTTTGAAAGGAGGTCTTAACAACTTCCATATGGAGAAATAAGAACCATAGTAAAACCACATAACAACAGGTTTTAAAGATGTGCAGTTAAAAAGAAAAAAAGTAATGAATTACAATGAAAACACGAATGCTTCCTCCTATCCCGGTCACACTGCCGCCTCCCGCATTTCACGCGTGTGTGCCTGTGCACGTGTCCTCTGAAGTACATGCAGATGAGCTTGTGTAACATGTGAAGTATGAAGCTGTTGTGCCCTTTTCTCGCTGTGCTGTCTCTGGGGCTCACTACATTGTTGGTGTGCACTCGCATGCTTTCCTCCTGGCCATCTGGAGAGCTGTTTGTTTCTAATTCTTCTGGTAGCCACCATTGCCCCTGTTGACTCCCTGCAGTGAGCAGCGACTTCCCACCCTTGTCCTTTTCCTTCTGTCACAGTTGCATATGCTTATTTCTTCTTAAATTTTTCCTTAAAAATGATGTATCTATGCCCTTTCCCCTCAATTTAACAGCATTAATAGCTCTGGCATTTGACCCCTTCCAATGGAAAAGGAAGAAAATCAGCAAACCTAGCCAGTTGGCCACCTTCCCCTTCCATCTGTCTCCTGGCTCTACTGTACCATTTTGCCAAGACATATTTGCATTCTCTTATCTATAATTCCAAGCTGTTTTAGCTTTAGATTTACATTTCAAAGGTTTCTTATTCTTCCCAAGTTCTGTATACCAAGCAAGAGCCAAGACAAAGGGGAGCTCATTTCACTTTTCTAGAAATGAGAGCAAGCGAGAGGGAGCTTTCTAGTGAGCGTGCCTTTGGCTGCGTTCTGGTCACCTTCCACCTAACCCAAGCCTGTCTTCCTCAGGCGCTGTGACGTGCATGTGGATGAACGAGCAGTGCAGCAGCGTCATCACGGGAGGGGAAGACAGACAGCTTCTCTTCTGGAAAGTGCAGTATTAAGTGCCTTTTCCTGTCTTGAATATTAAATAGAATCCTATTTAATGTATTTTTAAACCAAACTTTTAAATGAACTGGTGAATGTGCAATGGTTAGTAATTAGAAGTTTTAACTACATGGAAAATGTGTGGTTTTAAACTTTCTAAATCATGGTGACTTCATCGAAAGCCATTAGTTGCCATCCTGAAAGGCAGTGTTAGAAAACATGACATGTGTACGGCAGATGATCATCCCAGTGCGATGATGGTTACAAGACTGGATGGGGTGGCAGAGAGAAGCTGAGAGACAAAAACTGGGACAGGGAAACATCAGAAGGCATTTGACAGTTTAGAAAGTCCCACGAAAACGTGCAGTCATCCTCTGCCACTTCTGAGTCACTCTGCTTTGTCTTCCGAATCTACCAGCATTGCTGCCGCTGGGTTGTAGGTGTGTGTGTTTTCATGGAGCGGTTGCTTTCTGTAATGCTGAACCCAGCTTCTAAGAACCTGGGGAAGGATCAGCAGTTCTTATAACAGTAAGTTTACTGGGTTTAGGAATGGTTTGTTTTTCATTAAGCTATTAAATGCTCATCTTTTCTACATTAAAAATATTTTTCTGTAATGAAAGTTTTCATTTTCTTATTTAAATAATCTATTACAAAGACTAGTAACTTTTAAGAATCACAAGTATTGATCCTTCTAGAAAACTAGTTAGTGATATGAATATAGGTCCTTACTTTTGAAACTATCTTCAGACCTAAGTCCAATAGCCAGGCGGATCATTCAAGTTCAAGAACATTATTATATATTGTAGGCATGGCATAAGGAGAATAATCCTGAATCAGACGAAGGTAATAGAGTTTTTAGTCAGTTTTAAGTGCCGTTAGGTATCACGTGGTAGCCAGTATTGCTCCTGCTGTGTGGCCTGAGGCACACGGAACCAGCCCCTCAGACCTGGCGATCAGGGCTTCTGGCTGGAAGCACATCCTCGACGCTCACAGCCTGTCTCACTCTGAGCACAGTCCTCAGGCCCACGACGTCAGGCGTTAAGGAAGAGCCCTGACTGTCTTCCACAGCTGGTGGAGTGTCACATGCCCATCTTCAAGGCCATGGGGAAGTTTGATGACTAAATTCTCAAATGATGCAATAACAGACTAAAATTTAAATTTATTTTTACATATTTAATTAAAATAGGATAATCATAAAACAAAAAGAAGAAACAAAATCAGGATAAAGTGTCAATGCCATTTTGTTTTCAGGGAGGAGTCAGGGAATGGAACACATTACCAGCAAAATATTCTAAGATTATCCTGAAGTAGCTAGGTTACATAATGTCAAGATTCAAATGCAAAAATTAAGTATTATCCCACTTAATCTACAAATGAAAAAAAGGGAGTCCAGAGTTCCTCCTCTTAGAATTTTTACATTAAATATATAGCAATTTGTTTTTCAGAAAGTGATACTGGTAAATTTTAGAAGAAAGAAGTTTCCATTATGCAATGACTAGAAAATCTCAAATATAACTAGGCAGCTACACTACAGCTCAGTAAGTACCATTAGCTGTTATGGGCTAGTATACATTTCAGTTTAATAGAACATGTTCTGGGCTTTACAAAGGCAGCAACGATTGTATTTTGGCTTTTATTCTAGATGCTTCACATAGTTAAGGCGACAGTTGCAGCGTGTTAAGTGAAGGTAGTTAAAATTTAGCGACAATCATCATAGTCTGCAACCTACATACACTGATTAATGCTTATATGGAATGAAACCAGTGTTACTTAACCGGTGTCATATACACGCACACAGAGAGAACTTAAAAAGTAAAAACTATCAAAGGCAATCATCCTCAACGTACTATGGTAACACGTTAAAATGCAGATATACCATACAACTAAAGTCGTATGAACAGCACTATGCATTACTTAGGAGAAAGGTGACTGGTTCTAGGACAAAGCTAACCTGTAGCAGTCATCCTAATCACAATGGCTTATAAAAGCATCAGGTTTCCAGTAGAGAAACTGTTCTAGGAAAGTCAGTACATCTTTTGAAAGTTTCACATCTGTAAAACCAGGAGAAGGCTACGACTATCTTGAAATCTGAAGAAGGTATCAGATGTGACAGGAAGTTTCCCAGCCATGATGGAAAGAAGAAAGGTCCTCATGCAGCATACGCTCCCCGGCGCCGGGAAAGCCTCAGGTGCACAACGCAGAAGGTGCCGAGGAAAGAAAATGGAGAAGTTCCGCTGTGTGGACATTGTGTGCAACTTTAAACCTCAGGAATGGTGTGATCCATCAGGCTTTTCATAATGCTTGGCGCCATCCTACAAGAGAGTCACTCTCATTACGTACTGAGGTTTTTCTTTTTAAATGCTATGTTAATCTAAGCAAACCCCAATTCCAACTAAGCACCAATTGGCAACAGTGAGATTGAGGGAGAAGGGAAAGGTCTTCTACATGAGCTCAGATCTAAGCGTCTCTGATAACCCAGCTCTTGTAAACACTCAGTGTGAAAGGCTATGTGTATCCTGCCTAGACAAGTTAAGTAGGATACAAGTGAATCCTTATATATTAAGACTGCCGATTTAATAAAAAAAAATCAAGAGACCTATCAGTGGTTTAAGAGAAAACTCTAAAACAATTAGTCTTGACAGTAACTCTCTTCTCTAAGAGTAGACAGCTACAATTACCCAGAAGCCAAAATAAACAAGAATTTCATTACAAAAGTTATGTTTATGAATTTTTAAAATCTCATTTCCACATGTGTGACAGAGGTTCTAAAGTTTGAAGGATTCCAAGTTGGCTTGGCAAAAAGAGCTAGCTGTGACAGAAAGTAGAATCTGAAACGTTCTAGACAGAGTAACCCTCGGCAGCCCTTTTCAATTCTCTTCATCAGCTTTCCACTCCTCTGTCCTAAAATCAAATTCCCGGCTCAGCCTCCCAAGCAGCTGGGATTATAGGTATGTGCTCCACACTCAGCTGACATTACAGTCTTAACAGCCCACATGCAAGAGCTCTCCATCACCATCTACCTGGTGGAGGACCTGGCAGAGTGCTACTGCGGTCAGTTATGCTGCAAAGTGCAAGCAAGCCGCCGATGCTGGGACGCCTCTGTTTACTAGGCACTATCCAAATTTATAAAGGACATGGAGAATTTTACTTCATACTTGGAAAGTTGTTAGGGGTCATCCTTACTAACCAGTTCCTCTGACTTAAATATTTCAAATTTCTATATAAACACCAGTATCATTCCTTAGGTAAAAGAACCGAAGGTTTGGAAATTCCAAGTGCAGTGATTATATTAAGTCATGTGACCAAACACATTGAGTTGAAGAATCCTGTACTTACCGTTTTATAATATGTTCAAAGATAAATGCAGGCATGATTGTAATGGTGACTACAGTCCCGGATGTCGACAGTATGTCTGCAATCTGAGAGTCCTGAAGAACACACATAATGAAAATTAATTTCATGGAGATTTTCTTGGGTAAAGAAAAACACGGTATACATCCTGTTTTTGGCATTTTTAATCTTTTTATAGCTTTTCTTACCAAGTTTAATCCTAAAAAACACAATTTTACAGCATAACAAAATTGCTAAGTAAACTGAGTTGATTGTACTGGAAAAAATAATCTTTTCATTACTTACAAGAGAATAATTTTCCCCATATACAGTATCCTGTCAGTTAACTGTGTATTCTAAAGTTTATGAAATAAGGTCTTAATTAAAACCTTTAGACCTTAAGATAGACGATTTGTGGAGGAATTAAAAGCTACCACTGCAAAGTACTTATACACACTAAATTACTATTTCCTGCATTCCTGGACTAAAAAAAGTTGGACGACCATTTACTTGGAATGTCATCAAAATTTTCACTGCCCATATCCCCACAGAATTCTAGCTCAAGGAACTCCAAGAATCATTCAGTCCAGCTCCATTGGTATGCAGGAATGAAACTCCAAATAACATCCGAGTGAATTCCCACGGCTGGCTCAAGGAACAGGCGACATGGGCTAGAGTCAGAGGCCCACGTCCCATACCTCCATCTCCCCCCACGTTTCTGTACTTGGGAGTCAATAATGAAAACAGCACCACCCAAGTGGCCAAAGGAAAAGATATTTTCTAAAATGAAACTACAGTCCCTCACCTTCAATCCAATGACATTCTGCCCATTGATTTCACAGATGTTATGTTCAGTGAGGAGACCATTTCTGGCCGCAGAACTATCTTTCACTATGGATGTTATTTTTCCATTCTTGAAGATAAAACCAACATGTCCAGTACTATCCTTATGCATGGTAATTGTCCGTTCAAAAGGCCTGTAAACATAACAGATAGGTTCAATTAAGATTTTAATTCCAAGGTAAACATTCCAATGGATTTCATAGACCATAAATTCTGTCATATTGAATACTTTGTTATAGTAAATGCTGTGTTTACAGTAACTTATTATGGCTCTGATACTGCACATGCACAGAACATAGTTTTGTAAAACATTTTTAAATTTCTTCATGATTTGACTAACTTATCTGAAGAAGGAACCTTGATTAACATTAGACAAGTGAAAAAGATGGATGAAGCTTATTGATAAGCTTTTTCCTTTAAAAGTCATCATAGTTTGCATTAACAGTGAGATAGGCTTTCAGCTAAATCATGAATTTTTCCTTATCTTAACTTTTAGTATTTTCTGGAGCCTAACTGCTCTTAGGTCTTATTTAAAAAAATTTAAGACCTTTTTTTTTTGGCTATTTTAAAAAAAGAACTGCAGAAACACTAAGACTTCAGTTCCTCAAACCCCTTTTGGAAAAGCACACAGCAATTTATTACAGAGACAGCCAGCTGTCTGCTCTTGGAAGATGTCACACCAGTTACACTTGCTCACTTCTCTACAACTCTGCTACCATGTTGTTATAAGGGTTTTATGATCAACCTGTGTTTACATTATAAAAATTCAGAATAGCTGAACGTGATGGCACACTTCTATAATCCCAGTACTTGGGAGGCTGAGACAGGAGGATTGCAAGTTCGAGGACAGCCTCAGCCAAATAGCGAGACTCTCAGCAACCTAGCAAGACCTTATTTCAAAACATAAAATAAAATAGGGTTGGGGGTGTAGCTCGGATAAAGAATGTCCCTGGATTTAATCCCCAATGTCACAAAAAAAAAAATCAGAACAGCCATATCTTTCTGTTGGTCCAACCTCCTCTCTGAAATTCTGCTTAGATGTAACATAAAGATGACATTCATCTATAAAATGTTTAAAATAATTGAGAAATTGGAAACACAAAGTAGAAGTTTAACTGAGAAGAAAAAAAAATCCAACAGCTTACTATAAACATGCAATATAGATCCACCCTTAACACCGATGGGGGTAAGCAAAAATAAAGAAATGGAAGAGCTGGGCGCAGTGGCGCATGCCTGTAACCCCTGTACTTAGGAGGCTGAGACAGGAGGATTGCAGGTAAGTGCCCAGTAATTTACAAAACCCTGTTTCAAAATAGAATAGGGCTGGAGGTATAGCTCAGAGGTCGAATGCCCCTGGCAAGGGGGTTCAATCCCCCGAACCACAAAAAAAGGGGAGAAGGGAAAGGAAGGAAATGGAAGCCCATATTTCATGTGCTAGGTGTTTAAAAGTTATAAATGAACTAACTGCTACAGACATTTCATCCTCTTAAAACCACCCGAAAGGCCAGATTTGGTTTTCAAAACTCAGACTTGTCAGAGTTCTAGGTTGGAATGATGAGGGGTCCTGGCACTGCGTGTGAATCCCAGAGCTGGATATTTGGACAGCAAGTTAGAAACTGAGGCCAGAGATGGGATGCTACTTAGTTACTTCACCAATTTACATGTTCTACTTTCTAGAGATAAAGACAGGACAGTACCTGCTTGAAAGACAGACCTGTACAAACTCTGAAATAGGGTATATATGCAAAATCAGAATTCTACTAAAAAAAAAAACTATGAAAGAAAAATCTACACCACACAAATGCAAGACCCTAAGGCTCATCAATAACACTTGATTATTTTCTACAACAAAACTCTAGTCACAGAATCCTAAAAGTCCAAGAAAATGGAAACTTCGTTTTGAATTTCCATTTGAACTCTTGTAGCAGCCTACCTGTCTCGGATGGTCATGGTAATCTTCTCTCCAAACGCCTGTTTGAGCACCTTGTGCGACTTGTCAGAGCTCCAGCCTGCACAGTTTTCACCATTGATCTGCAGCACTTGGTCCCCAAATCGCAGACCAACCAGCGAGGCTGGAGAATTGGCCTGGACCAGCTGAACAAATATACCCTAGATAATAAGAAAATGACTTGTAATTTCCACTGTATGATATGGTCTGAAAGTGATTAGAAATCTCTAGTAGTAACCAAGAGAAAGAAGGAAAAACTCTTGAGTATAATGTGCCAAGTTACACGCTCAAAAGAAACTGAAAGTGTATTAAGGCAATAATTCCAAAGAACAAGACAAAAAAATTAAGATCTCTGGTAATTCCTCCCCTAAATCACAACCCCCCCCCCACCAATCTCAATCAGCCCCGCATCACCTTAGAGTAAAAACACTAAGGAGAATGAAGCAGGACAGCATGAATCAAGGTGAGCTGCTCGGAGTCTGACAGAACACCAGACGGGTGTTAGCATGTGATCATTGTTTTGGGGGACAGCAAGTCAAGTGTTAGAAGTTTGGTGATTTCTTTTACACTCTGGAAAAAAGGGAAGGTAATAATTCTGCCTTTTGGACTGAAAGACTCCTTTACCCATTTGTGAAATTATGCATAATCATTAAGATTAGAGTTTAACAGCCTAAAATAGTGAGCATGTTAAATATAACAAGCTCTTATAAAGAATCCACTATGAAATAAATAGCAGAAAACTCAGGCACCATTAACTAGCAACTAAACCCACATGGGTACTCTTAACTTATGTAAACTCTCAATCAGATGGTGAACCAAATATAAACAAATATAAAAGAAGAGTAAACCTGGGGAGACACAAACACATAGACAAGGTTAGATCCTTTCTACAATCTTAAGCTGGGCCAGATGTGAGTTCTGCCTTAGGTCTATTCTATGTAAGGTGATGAGAACTAGGTGACACCCCATGAAATGGACTGATGTGCTTTGGCCAAGTGGACAAACCCATTTCAAGGGGAACTACACTGGGGCAAAGGGGCCTAGAAAAAACAGGGAAAGAACAGAAAGGAGAACCTGGTGGAAGGGGCAGCAGTCCACTGTTCACTGAAGAGGAAGGGAGAAAGAGCGGGGAAGCCGGGGACTCCCAACCAAGCACACTGAGGTGTTGTGAATAAGCTACAAGTGAGCAGACACAGATGTCCTCAGCCCTCTGGATCAGAGATTCCCAACATCAGCCATACTACCCCAGCAGGGATGCTGGAAAGATCCAGGGGGCCAGTCATATAGCCTCTGGTGCAATTAGGGGGCAAGGAATAAAAATAAGGGTGCTGTGGAAGCACCCAAGGGAACACTAATTTTTTGTTTGTGTGTCTGAAAACGGGGTGGTAAACCAGTAAGTTTGGGATTCTTCTTCGGGATAGACAGACAGGGTTGGGGCTTCCTGCCTGCCGAGGCTGGCCTCATCCAGTGATAGCAGTGTGCCACACTACTTGGTATGTGGAAAAGCTGGACTCACTGAGCTAACAAGATTTAAGACTGAAACAGAGTCCATTAAGGTAATGGCTAAAACCACAAATCAGGGTGAAGACCCAGCATGTCCTTCACAGTTCTAAAGGATTCCTCAGAGCAATCCTGTTTCATGTCTTCAGTATGGAGAGAGGTAAAATGATTAAAAGATCAAGTAATGGTTGCCCTAATTAGAAACTTGGTCAGAAAATGACCTATTAAATTTGAATTTCAAGGATAGCAAAGTCATCTCACCAGTTAAATAATCATTTGGTTTAAAAATGTATACACTTCGATTCTCACAGGTCAGTTTTTTCTTAACTTTCATATATGCTGCACTATTTCAGTGCCAGAATTCTATTCAATTTTATACACACACACACACACACACACACACACACACACACACCCCACAACATATATTTATAATATATGTCAACCAGTAAACTGTATTTCAGTTAGATACTCAAAAAAGAAGAAAAGTCAAAGTAATGTGCTTGGAAATTCCAATTCTGCCTCTTCAAAATAGGGCACCTCCAAGTGAACAAACTTGAGTTAGCAGATTCATAATATTCTCACTTACTGATGTCTCATTACAATTAAAGCATTTCTAGTTCAAATTATTCTAACATTAATTAATATTCTGTAAGCTATTTAGAGAAATTCAAATAGGTACTAAAAATACTTACATTATCTATTGATTTAAGCCTGAGCCCAATTTTTCCATCTTGATCCTTACATAAAATGACTTCACGAATCCCCTGCTTAATTTCTGCTCTACGAATTCCAACATCGTTACCGGTTACAGGAGCCACCATGTAATTCATACTGGAAGATCTTGCTACCAACTGCTGGCATAAACATGCACAATGTGTCAATATTTAGAAACATTCTCCTTGAAAATTTATAAAATAATTAACTGCAACATACTCAGTTGGTTTTCCAAAAATTAATCCACAATTTCCTTCAGATAAAATATTATCTCTGCAAAAATGACACTTTATTTACTAATTCCTCGGGTAACTTATTCTTGTATTTACCATTTCCAGTAGAGATTCAATGACTCTGGGCCTTTTCAAATTCACTGACGTTTGTTTCATGTATACCGTCATTCACTGCATAACAAGGCTTCACTCAATGACAGACCACATACATTACAGTGTCCTGTAAGACACTGCCTGACGACATCACAGCCATCTTAGTTTGCATTAATGCACTCTATGATGTTTGCACAATGATGAAACCAACTAACAAATCATTTCTCAGAATGTATCCATCATCAACTCTACTTTGGTTTGTCTTCTCAAACATATTCTCCTTGAACTTAAAGCCATATTATAGTTTTAAGATGCACATTTTCCTCAGGGTTCTTGTTTCTGGTATAGTCTGTGATGACCTACTTACCTTCTCAGTTTTTGTAAAGGGAGCAACATTCTTTTTTTTTTTTTTGCGGTACCAGGGATTGAATGCAGGGGCGTTCTACCTCCGCGCTACACCCCTGGCCCTATTTTTTATACTTTATTTTTGAAACCGGGTCTCACGAAGTTGCGGAGGGCCTCACTAAGGAGAGAGAGAGAGAGAAAGAAGGAGAGAGAGAGAGCGAGAGAGCTGAGGCTGGCCGCGAACCCGGATCCTCCGGTCTCCGCCTCCCAAAGTACTGGGATTACAAGCGTGTGCCACCATGCCTGGCTAAGGGAACAACATTCTTACCTCCCAGTGTTATTGTGAGAGATTCAAAGAAGGGTAATTGTTATATGGGTACTAGCACATGTAAGACAATCAAATATATTATTTCTCACCCCCTTTAATAACCATCTGTGAATTAACAAATTGAATTCACAAACCAGACTGCCCTAAAAGGAAATCTTGCCATTCAAACAACATGGATGAAACTGGAGGACATTGTACTATGTGAAATAAGCTAGACACAGAAACACAAAAACCATCTGATCTCTTTTATATGTGGAATCTTAAAAAGTCAAACTCAGAAACAGAGAGGAGAAAGGAGTCATCAGGGACTAGGGACAGGCTGGGGGAGAAGTGGAGAAATGCTGGTCAAAGTGCAGAAACTTTCAGTTATACCACGAGTAAGTTCTGGAGATCAAAGGTACAGCATGGGAACCACAGCTAATAATATTAGAATATTGTATCACATCCTTGAAATTTGCAACCAGAGCAGATTTCAAGTGTTCTCACCTCACACTGTTTGAGCCTCATGATGATCAAGTCAGTATATACACATGTATCAGTACATCGTGCTGAATATACACAATCTTAATTTGTCATTTATATCTAACCAAGCTGGGGGTGAATAAGAACCAGATGGAACACAAGAGAAGAAAAATACATTACATGAAATGAAAAAATTCACTAGATGGGAAGAGTTCACAAAATCTCCTGTAAATTAAAACAAAATAAGGAAAAAGAGGAAATGCACCAGAGAGCTCTGGAGTCAGTTCAAAAGTGAAGGTTTAGGTCTCTCTCTAGGTATGGGGGGAGGCGGGTTGCAGCTGAAGTGCTGGCCAAGGGCAAAGGAACAAAGAATAAGTGTTAACAAACAAAGGAAATAATAAATACACCTACGGCCAAATGACCAATTACTCAAATAAGAATCCTAACAGCTAGGACCATCTCCTCTGCTCTTATTTATAAGTGCTCTGTAAATACAGCAATGAATCTTTTTGTTTCTTCACACCTCCTTTTATATGAATTGTTGGTAGTGGTTAACTTTACACTTTGTCTTTGAGATAAATCTTCAACTGGGACTAGGAATAGTTGAAGAGTAATGTCACATAGTAATCAATACCATGATCACTCTCAGAGAAAGCCACGATAACAGGTAGCATCCCTTTCTCGAGAAAGGGTGAGGGTCATTTAAGATTTTTATCAGGGGCACCAGGCTGATTTTACATACTCCCAAGTTGAATAACTTTGATACTTTTAAAGGTTATAAACACCAATAATACGTGATAGAGAGATTAGTGATTAAGGCCTAAAACACCAAGTATGGGGTTTTAAAATAAAGTTTGCTAAATCTTGGTTTTATAAAAGAGAACTGCATCTTTTAAGGAGAAAGTATAAAGCTATTATCATAGGAAGTTCAAATATTTGTAGAAGTATGAGAATATACAGAGTCAGAAAAGTAGGTGGTCCAGGTAGTAAGCTACCACCAGCCCCGAATCTACCCTCTTCTCGACCTGTGTAAGTTCCGTTTCCCTTTGTCAGCTTCCAGGCACGGGGCGGAGAGAGAACTGAGGGAGGAGTGCTGTTCCTGTGATCACTGCTGAGCCCGGCCCTTAACCCAGGCAGCAGCAGCTGTTTGCAGGCTCTAGCTTTTGCTGACACTCAGGACCAGCCTCATCTCAACCCCTCAGTGGGCCGGGTACTCCCGAGCAAGGTCCTCTCGGCCCAGGTCTGAGTCCCAGCTCTGTGGGGCTCTCTGCCTAGGCTTTGAGGTTCTACCATCTCTCATCTCTTCCCCGTGATGCCCAGTCTTAAGAGGAGTAGCTAACTTTCTGTGATTATACCTGTGTTCCAGTTTTGCTTTTATAATTCATCATCTTTATCTTATTTCTTAAATTATCTCTGTTGAAATACTTGCTATGATTTATTTTCTCCACTGGACCCCGACTACACAAGCAAGTTTTCAATAAATATTTGGTAAATAAATACCAGGTACTATGTTAATAAACACTGGGGTTGTGGCAACAAGACAAGACATGGATTCTGTCATGATGTATTTTACTATAATTATAGTTAAGTGCCAGAAAGTACTATAGTCTTATAGCAAAGACTTTAATAGAAGGTTATCAGATATGTTTAAGCTTCGGATTTCAGAGGAATGTTAAGAGATTATAAGCAAAGAAGCGATGTGACAGATCTGTATTTCAAAATGATTAATCTAGCCGCAGCTTAACAAATTTAAAATCAGTTACTACAGGAAACATAACAGGTTACTCTAATAGTCTAGAAGTACAGAAAGCCCGGATATGGTCATAGCAGGACTAGAATGATCAAATGAATACAAGAAACATGACAGAGACAGACTCCTGCAGTCAGTCTTAGGAACTGATGACGCAGAGGACGAAGGAGCTGGTAAAAGGCAACTGAACCCTGAAGTTCTGTAGATTCACACAGTGGCGAGCACGAGAGGACGCAGACAGTGTAAGACTGTCCAGAAGGAAGTCTGAAATTTGAGGAGAGAGGTCAATGCTAAAGCTATAATTCTGTGAGTTAGTTACACAAAGGAAAGCTTATATCTTTGTATAAAGTACGACTTCATATAATTCAAACTCAATTACACTATACCTACCCCCTGACCCGGTGCTCCGGGGACCATGGCCATATTCGCATGTATTTCTTCTTCATTTAAACTCAGGCCCATGTACTGAGAGAGCTCCGGATACAGTTTAGGATACAGACCTAATATAAATAAATGAACACATGAATGAAGGAAGGAGGAGGCACTAGAAGAATACCCAAAATGAAAACTACTGTTATTAGGGGTTTCTACCATAATAGAAAACTGACATTTAAATTACAAAATCTAGGATGAATTTAAAACAGCAATTTGGAAGAGCACTTCCCCATCTATATAATAATTAGAAATGGAAAACATAGAAAATCTTTAAGGTGAAAGTCATAAAATATGGATACATCTGAACTGAAACAATCTTAGGTTTCCAAGACAGTTGTCCCTGTGTGTCCAGGACAGATAGCAAAATTTGTAGATGTTTTTGTCCCTTAATATAAAATGGTATAATATTTGTGTGTAACCTACACACATCTTCTTGTATACTTTAAGTCACCACTAGATTACTTGTAATATTTAATATAATGAAAATGCTATATAAATAGTGTTATGTCATGCTTAGGAAATGATGACAAGAAAACAACTTGGTACATGAGCAGTAAAGATACAAGTTTTTAGTTTTAATTTCAATCTGTGGTTGTTTCAATTCATGAATACAGACCCCACAAGATACAGAGGGCCGACTACTCAAAAGTAGAAATAGTTTTTCCAAATAAATTATCTTCCCTTTTCTGTTTCTTAACATGAACCTATTTAGGAATTTCTAAGATTATCACTGACTTCTCCAATTCAGAATAACTGACCAAAATATCTGTTGTCAAGCCAGCTACACTATAATTCATTCAGTAAACATGGCTATGGAAAGATTCTTCTCAACTAAAAACAGTAAGAAAAAACTTCAAAGCTTGCAAATTTATTTAGTGATATACCATTTAAAGGTTAACAACATTCCAATGAAATTCTAGAAACATTAAAGATCAACAGTTTTTAACTTTTTTGTAATTGTATACTATTTCCAAAAGTTCTTTTTTTAACAAGATCTATTGGTAACTTAAAATGGATTTTCTAAAAGGAACAATGTTATAAATAGCAGTAAAACAAGGTAACGGCATGAAAAGGTATTTAACATTTATTTTGTATCTTAAGTCACATTATTTAGAAGCTCTGTCCTGAATCCCTCTGAAACTTGAAGAAAAGGTAGTAAAGACAGGAAACAAAGATTTAAATGAGACTCTTGGACTTGAGAAGTACCCCAAAAAAGGAGGTGGCTGGAAACGTTAGAAGCTCCCCTGGCAAAGAGAGAAAAGGGGTTCAGGAACTCGAGAGCAAGTGTCGAAACTCTAGTTTTACATAAATGAGTCTACCATATGATAGGGACTTATGGGTCAGACTAAAGTCAGTTTTCTTTAAGACAAAAAATACATCTTCATATTCACAGTTGATTAAATAAAGGATTATTTTTTGAAATATACTTTTTTCCTTGTTGCTTTCATTAAAACTTTAACCACCAATTTTATGCACAGGTAATACATAAATAAATCTTAAATTTCCCTATTTTATCAAAAGAAGGCTTAGTATGTATTTCTGTTCTGAGAAAATAAACCCAAAGTATAAACCTACTTCCATCTTGAGGGATGGGAGCAGAAGCCTCTGACAAGATCGCTGGGTTGGCAGGGTTTGCAGAAAAGGCAGTTTGAGCCTGAAAAAAAAGAATGAAATTTTAACATCATGCTATAAATTCTTAACATGAACTTACAGGTTAAATCCAGTATTTCAAAAAAGAAACTAAAACCTGAAGTTTTAGTCAAGACTGTTTCATTTCAAACACTTTAGCAATAAATTTTTCAAAGGAAATCTAAGAATCAAGAATATATTTCATATTCTAAATATTTTTAGGACTATCTATCTATATTTTAGGATTATTTTAGAACTATCTAAAATTTGAATAAACATCATTCTACATATTGTTTTTTTTCCCCTCCCAGTAGTAGAGACTGAACCCAGGGCCTCCTGCGTGTTAGACTGGCCTTGAACTTGTGATCCTCCTGCCTCAGCCTGGCAAGGAGCTGATATTACAGGTGTGTGCCACCACAATGACCATTCTGTAGATAACCATTCTTGATAACTAGTGTTTAATAATGCTGCTGCAAATTAACACTGCTATTTTCAAAGAGAACTCCGAAATAGATGGCAATATATTTTACATTTTCATTATTCTTTCACTCAGTAGTCCAAACAAAAACATTTTATTTGCATAAGGAAAAAAATCTCAAACTATATTCATATGTTACTTATCAGAAAAACACCTAAAAATTCATACTTGAGTTGCTAATTTTTATTTTACCATTTTAGCATGTCCTACTGAAATATTTTGTCTTCATTTAGGAAGTTAATTATAAACTATGCCAAAAGCATACTTCTTCACTGGCATAAAAGGATGATGCTAATGTGATCTGTAACTTTCAGAACACTTGCCAAACTCACTCTGACAAAGCCTCCACCTGTCAGTGCCACCCGCTCAGGCGTGCTTCACCCTGCTCTCAGGGCGTCAGGCCTGTGTCACTGAGTCCCACTGATGGAAACACTTTAGCTTTTACAAATAGCACTTTCTGAAATAGCCACGTCATTTAGAGACAAGTTTAACAGTTGTATGGCCAATCTCTAATTATCACTTATTAACTTGAGATATGCCAAATTGAGAAATGAAGTTTATATTTGTATCTCAACCTAGTTCTGAAATGTCTCAAGTGTGCTAAGAGAGATAGAACCTTCATTTCAATACGTGCAGCCTACAGAACCTTTGAATGTACTCAACTCAATGGATTGTAAATGTTCTAAAATACTATATTATCGAATCATTCTTTATAATTTGCTAAACATTCTAAATTGAAACAAAATGCAACATGAAAATTTTTGTAATTTTAAGTAACAATCAACAAATTCAAAGTGACTTCTGAAACTTCTTTTACCATCTATCAACTAAAAGGAGCCAATAGTGAGTTGGATTTTTTTCTTCAATCATCTCAGAAAGAAAAAGAAAAAAAACCCACTGTTGAATGTTAAAAAGAAATGAGCTATCCAAGACATGAAAAGACAGGCAAAACTGAAGTGCATATTACTAAATGAAAAAAGCCAATGTGAAAGGCTACAAATTGTGTGATTCCAACTATATGATATTCTGAGAAGGGCAAAATTGTGCAGAGTAAAAAAATTAGTTCTTGCCAGTGGTTGTGGGGAGAAAGGGATGAACAGGCAGACACAGAGGATTTTTAGTAGGGCAGTGAAACTATTGGTACATGGATATGTCTTTATACATCCATTAAAGCCCATAGAAGAAAAAACACACACAAAGTGAACCCTAGCACAGACCATGGACCTGGGGTAGTAATGGCAAGTCAATGTAGATTCATCGACTATTAACAAACGTACCACTCGAGTGCACCTGTCCAGAAGGGGAGATTGTTTTCGTGTGGGGACAAGGGGTGTACTGTGTTTTCTGTTCAACTTTGTTGTAAACCAAAAATTGTTCTAAAATGTAGCCTATTTGTTTAAAAAATACTGCTTCTTTTCATGCTTGTTATTTTTCATTCTTTCATTACTATTCTTATCTAAGGAATTCTTAAGAACATATATACTAAGCTCTCTACAGTTACATAAACTTAACCATGTAATTTGTAGTAAAAAAAAATTAAAGAATAACAAAGGCTTAAGGACTATAAACCAATAAATGTAGCATTGAAATGTGAGGCTGTTAAAAAAAAAAAAAAGAGTGGCGAGGGTGCCCCAGGAACAGGCAGTTACTGCCAGGGCCTGTTGCTTCTGTCACTTACAGAAAGCACCAGGAGAAACCACGCATATGGAGTCACGTGCATCAAACTCTCCTCACCATACAGCAGGAAATCAAAAGCACTGGTTTTCTGTGTCATTGTTTCTTAAGGTTTTTATATAGAGAGATAGAGGAACCAAAGGTTCCTTTTAGGATCTGAAGTGCATAGAGAGGTTAAGGGATTCTATGAAGCTGAAAGCCACAGCCTAATGGCTATCATAAAATAATTTGTAAAATAGAAATTTCCACGTATTGCTGCAATTTAGCTTTGCTGTGGTGTAAAAGGCCAGTAGATGAGAAAATGAATACCGCAATCCTATAGTACCTTTCCAGAAACACCTCAGGAACAAAAACCGATGTATCATCCACCTTAGAAAATGAAGAAAACAAAACACAGCCCAAGACTGCAATGGCTAGATTAGGAATCTTTTTTAATACAGAGGAAATACAAAGACCATGTGCTCCTCCCGACTCCCTGTCCTGCTCCCGGCAGCTGCTTTCTGCTCTGAACGTAACGGCCTCTAAGGGGATATCCAGGGAACCTTTATTTTCCAGTCCAACATGTGTTATCAACTACTTTTTTCTGCTGTTTTCAAAGTCAAAAGCCTTTACTCAAAGCTAACTATGGTTAATTTAAGCTTGATTCCATAAAAAACTAACAAAAAAGGTGAAAACAAAGATTATTCTTTCAAATCTGTCTGCAAATCCCTATCAGATAATGTACCTATGTCACATTAATGATTAATGGTTATTCTGGAAAGATAATATTTCCAATAAAAGCTTTTTAAGAAAGAGTGCTTGTTCAGATGAACTCTGTGGAAATAAAAATCACATGAAAAAAACATTGATGAGAGTCTAAAGAAAGAAGTGATACAACACTTAAGACTACTGAACAAGCCACTTAAAACTTGGAAGCATCAAAGCCTTGGCAGCCGATCTGTAGATTGCAGAGATTTTACAAACCACATTTTAATATCCACCCTGAATCTAGGATGGAAAATTACTGTTCATGATTCCCTCCATGTGGCAATCTGCTCACCCATCGCCACAAGGTTCATAATCCCAGCCACACATACTTCAGTATTACTTCTCTGTTCTTGCTTTCACCCCAGTAAAGCCGGTCTTCTGCCTAAAAGGCTTTTATTATACAGGTCGCTTAAGACTTTTCACATCTTCACAATAAACTTTTTCTGCTCATTAATCAATTAGCAATAAGTAAATGTCACTTTGGAGTAAATTAAGGTCAAGACCTCAAGTAAAATGACTTTAGGATAAGGAGTTTTGAAATACTAAACAACTCAAAAGAACTTTCTCACACTTATATTAAAAAGATTATTGGGAGCTGGGCATGGTGGCTCATGCCTGTAATCTCAGTACTTGGGAGGCTGAGATAGGAGGATCACAGGTTCAAGACTCACTGCAACCTAGCAAGACTCTATTTCAAAATTATAAAAAAATAATGAAAATAAAAATAAAAAATAAAATAAAAAGGATGGGGTGTAGCTTAGAGGTAAAATGCCCCTGGGTTCAATCCCCAGGAATTAAAAAAAAAGATTATGTGGGAAACAAAGAAGCAGAAGAATCTGGTTTAAACCAGGGCTGAAGAGAGTCTGAGTTTACAGCACATCAAGTGGAAAGCAAACTATAAACAGATGAGTTCAAAATCGTCTCCAGTTAAATAGATTACTAAACCCAAAGAGCAAGAACTGATCGCACTCCACGTCTCCTTCAGACACAGAGGCATCTGTCTCCAAAGCTAATGCAACTGAATGCAATTAGAAGGGCTGTATGTGTGACGCAGACACCAGAGCATGCGCAAGCGGAATTCCTGCTGCTCACTTCTGAAGGAAAGAAATCCCTACACTTCTGTTCTTACAAGAGAGCTCTTTGACGCAACATGTACTCCACTATTTCTGTACTTTTTAACTTCAAACACAAGGCACAGAATTATTACAATGAATGGTCATACCTAAAAATCCAAAAGAAAAACATACCAATTTTACACAGAACTCTGAGTGTGTAAAAGGCTGGAGTGTACTTTATCAATTTAAATTTGTTGTATGTAATATAAATTTTACAGGAAATGAAGCCATCACTGAAGAATTTAAGTCAAATTTTAAAGAAATAGCATCCTATACCTATCAGTTCACAGTGAAATGAAAAAGAATTACTAGTTTGCCTATAATGTGTTAATCTATGACTAACAGAACTGAACAAAAGGTTTATGAATTATAAAAATGAACAAACAAATCTCCAAGTTTCTTGCTTTACTTCACAAATGTATGTTATAGTATATTAAAAAAAATTAAACATACCTGAATTACTTTGTCTACCTTCAAATCTTCAAGAGAGGGATAGAGAGACATTTTGCAGGATTTTGCTAAAGAAAAAAAAAGCTGTATTATTCAAGTGTCACGAAATATACATAGTATTTACAGCCTGCAACATATATATAAATATGCACAACTGCTTAACACAGTAAGAAACGCTTAAACTGTAAAAACACATGAAAAAATAGGAACATCTAGGCCATAACCTAAGTTGCTAACTGATATCTAAGGGTAGTTCTCAAACCGCCTCTCCTCCTCGACCACCACCAAATCATACCATCAGACTGTAAAACTCCCTTCAGGCAGAAGTGTCATTTCACAAGTTTAGAAAATCAGAGATCAGTTATGTTATTTACTCCTACTTTACACAAGTGCTCGGCTAAACCAGGATGTGGAGACTACCTTTAATACAGTGCTCCTGGGCACTGCACGGATGCATTTCCTTTTAATGACAAAACCTAAAAGCAAATCATATGAAATATCAATATATAAAACCTCTATCACTAGGAAAAATATATTTACACACATATGTATATAGAAAAGACATATATACCATACATTTTTTACCAACAGTTTTATCTTGAGGAGACAATGAGGGAATGAGGAATAAGAGGAAAACTTTTACCTTTCATTGCAAACATTCCTATATTGTTCAATATTTTTCAGTTACTATGAATTGCTTTTTACAATAATGTAAAAATTCTTAGCCGGGCATGGTGGCGCATGCCTATAATCCCAGTATTTGGGAGGCTGAGATGGGAGGATTGCAGGTTCAAAGCCAGCCTCAGCAACTTAGTGAGGCTGTCAGCAACTTATTGAGACCCTGTTTCAAGATAAAAAATAAAATAGAGCTGGGGGTGTAACTCAGAGGTAGAATGTCCCTGGGTTTAATCCCCAGTACCACATACAAAAAAAAATGTATTTAAAACTATTGCACTGAAACTTACTTCACATTTTGTTTGGCTACTGTAAGATGAACTCAGTACTTCTGCTTCTCCTAAAGTGGTATAGAGGATGACATAAATTCTTGAGCTAGCTATCAACTTCCCAGCTCCAAACCCACTCATTCCCTGCTCTCCAAAAATGTAGCTGAGCCTTTTAAATCTTGCTCTTTTGCCGGCTGATATCCTGTAAGCAGGGGCAGCGAGGGGCACACTGAAGAAGAAAGGGTTTTCTCCTCTTGCTTCCAGTTTACCACTCCAGCAAGGCTCCTGCAGTGCACACCGCTCTAGCATCACATCCTGCAGAGAGGACTCCTCAGCACCCGGCGGCTCCCCAGCACTGTCAAGCAGAATCACAGCACCGCGGCAGCAAGGGATCTCCTGTGAGCAGCCTTCCCACTGACCCTTTCATGTGGCTTTGCAGCAATTTCCTAAGAGTGGCATGTGGAGTGAGAACTTCCAGTAAGTTCCACGAGCATCCCCCTTTCCCACAGGCCTGGACCAAAACCCTACGTGGGCAGGTTTTACCTGGGGTACTCTATCTCAGCCCTAGAATTAGTGGCTACTTACTAAATCTACTTTTTCTATACTTTTTTAAAGGTCTCTTCTTACTTGCCAATCTCTCTTGCTTATGCTTCAGATGTATTACCTAAAAAACTATTGCCTAACCCAAGTTCATTAAGACTTACCCTTGTTTTCTCCTACGAAGTTTATATTTTAAACTCTTACATTTAGGTCTTTGATCTCGTTTAAGGAATTTTTGTACATGGTATGAAACTCAAATTCATTCATTTCTATGTGGAAATCCAGATATCCTTGCACCAGGTTTTGAAAAGAGTATCTTTTTCCTATTGTTTTGGCACCCTTGTTGAAAATCAATTGCTCATAAATATTATTTTTGGACTCTCAATTCTGTTTCATTGATCTTTATATTCATCTTTTACCAATACCAGTCTGACTGTTGTATATTTATAGTTAAGTTGTTTTTTTTTTTTGCGGTACCAGGGATTGAACCCAGGGGCATGTGTTCTACCTCTGAGCTACACCCCCGGCCCTATTTTTTATACTTTATTTTGAAACCAGGTCTCACGAAGTTGCGGAGGGACTCACTAAGCAGCTGAGGCTGGCCGCGAACCCAAATCCTTCCGTCTCCGTCTCCCTCCCAAGTACTGGGATTACAAGCGTGCACCACCATGCCCAGCTTATAGTTAAATTTTGAATTTAAGAAGGGTTAATCCTCCCACTTTGTTCTTCTTAGAACTGCTTTTGCTATATCCCTTGTTTTGGTACATTGTATCTTTGCTTTGGTTAATATCAATATACTTTCAGGTTTCTCTTGTGATTTCTTCTTTGACCCCCCCAAGGCAGCCACTTCTCCCAGGCTTCATGGATGCCTCTGTACAGGGAAGGGTCTTCACTAATCATGCTGGCTGGATTCTGGATAGCTGTTGAACCTTTTCCATGGGTACATCTTCTCTGGACTTTTATGTGTAAATTCTTATTAGAACTTGTAGACTTTCATAGATTTTCTAACCTTTTACTCTTTTTGGCAGCTGTCTGTGGTACCTTACAAACTCTCTGGAGCTGATACAAGCCACCCGGCTCACCTTTGTTTTCAGAGGCCCACAGACTTCTAAAGTATGTGTAGGGCTATATGCACTCCAAGGTGGGTGAGACAGAAAGCACTCCTTTGGGCAGCTGTCCACGAAGCTAGAATTATTCCATTCTTTCCCCCTTGCATCCCACACCTAGGGAAAGGAAATTAAGCTGCATCAGCTACTGTCTGCTCGACCACAAGCCTTGAGCAGTAGCAACTCATCCAGCTCTCCTCTCTGCAGCCCCCAGGCACCCAGAGTATGCTGGCTTCCATCAAAGCTCCAAGAAGCAAGACAAAAACCAGTTCCTTGGACAGTCCACTGAAGGGCTGAACAGTACGCTGGTTTCTGTCATTGCTCCATGACAGGAAACACAGAAACCCGACCTTGGACAGCCTCTCGAAAAGAAGAAATATTGGGCACACTCTACTTAGGATTTCATCTCTAAGGGGAAGGCAGAAATTGGGGGTTTTCTCCTGCTTGTTCCATAAGCCAGGCAGAAGGACCACGGTGTGTGCTAGTCTAAACTGCCAGGTGGAAGTATTATGGGTGTGCTATACCCCAACCTGGCTCCCTTTTCTGTAAATGTTCACATTTGGGTACAACAGAAACCATTTCCCTGGGGTAGTCCCCCGAAAAGCCTGAATGTTGTATATATGTTGTAGTCTTCACTTTCCCTCCCCAAGGAGAAGCCAGGAGCTGGGAATTTCCTCCTGCTCATAGCATGCTGAGCTGGGGAATGGTCTATGGCGAGAAGTGCCATGAGATTGCCTTCTGGCTTCAGTGCAGGTACCTCAATGAATGCCTAGGGTATAAGAGCCTCCTAGCCAGTGTCTGGATTCCTCACAGAGAATTCATGCATGAATTGTTGAATGAGTATCTCGGTGGGGAAGGAGAGCAGTTTGGGCTTCTTATGCTCCCTTCTTGCTGATATCACCCACCTGCATTTTTCTGCCTCTTTTCCCTGGCTATAACCCCCAGTACAATGCTGAAAAGAAGCGAAGCAGTACATTGTTACAGGGAAAATAGGACCTAGGTTTTTTAATAAAAGACCGAGTCTTGTGAGAACACAAATATAATTTAACTGGATTAAATTAGGAGAACAACACTGAATACCATCTGTGTGTTTACAGATCATTTCTCTAAGAGACCACCCCTTAAACACAAATTTTTACTTTAAATTTCAGCCATTTTACCAATAAAATAAAATGCATATGATATATCATATAATATAAAACAAGTTGTAGTATCTACAAATAAAATGCACCAAAAAGAATATTACTAGCCGGGCGTGGTGGTGCATGCCTGTAGTCCCAGCAGTTGGGAGGCGGAGCCTGGAGGATACTGGGTTCAAGGCCAGCCTCAGCAACTTAGTGAGACCCTGCTTCACATAAGAAATAAAATAGGGCTGGGGGGAATGGCTCAGAGATGGAATGCCTCTGGGTGCAATCCCCAGCACCACAGAAAAAAAAAAAGACTGTTCCCTGGCAGTCCATGAGCCCACTGTCTGCATGATCATGAACTGGACCAGCTTAATGAGTAGTTTCTAACTTTTTACCCCCACAGAAGTTTCTCTTCAAGCAAATATTAATTGAACTAGTCTGAACAACTTTCATGTTACCAATATCCATCAACTCAAGCCTAGAAAAGAAATGGACTTTCAGAATTTTTTAAGATATTACCCCAGTTTTTACTTTTGTACAAACTTAGTTTCAGGTTCACTTTAAATGTGCTGACCTTAATTCACTGACTCTCATCATTCTCCAACACAAAGCATTCTTTCAGGATTTCACTTTTTTGACCTCACTTCATCCGATTTCTTCACAAGCATTAACATGTTCTAGCCACAGACTACTTGCTCTTTGCCAGCCAGGTCATCGCTTTGTGCCTCCTTATCTTTGGAAAGGTGTTTTCTCTTCCTGGAATGTCCTTCGAGGACTTTCCCACCTATCAAATCCTAGTCAGCCTTGAGGACTAGCCCAAGTGCCATTTTTTCAGTTTTTGATGACCTCAATCTGATATTATTTGTTTATCTCAATTCGGCAATTTCGCTCTGCCTTACCTAATAGTTATTTGACATGTATTTCCAATCGTTGGGGGCAAAGGTCACATTCAATTTCTAATTTATGCTGCACAATGCCTTATCCTCACAGATATCAAATGTTTGTTAAATATTATCAATAAATATCTCTAAATATTTATCAAAACATTAAATATTTATCAAAAGAACAAGTCTATAACTTAGAACCTAACTGTGTAAAAGGGTTTATAATGGAATAATATTTGTATTGTTTTTCTGAAGGGTTCCATTAGCTCACTTGTATAGTATACTTAGTTATCTTTAAAAGATTGATAAATCCAACTTATATTAAAATTAAATAGTATTCATTAAACTGTAGGAATGGACTAAAAAAGATAAAAACACAAACTGGGGGAAAATATTTGTTGTTCCTATAAATGAAAATGGATCAGTCTACAGAGCAATGTTGAAAAAATAAGAGATAAAAATAAACATATATATGAATTAAGCATAAGAAAATATCTTAAAACTATTTCACATAAAATGATCACAGCTGGGCGTGGTGGCACATGCTTGTAATCCCAGTACTTGGAGACTGAGACCAGAGGATCTGGGTTCACGGCCAGCCTCAGCTACTCAGGTGAGTCCCTTTGCAACTTAGTGAGGCCGTTTCAAAATAAAGAATGAAAAATAGGGCTGGGGGTGGAGCTCCGAGGTAGAATGCCCCTGGGTCCAATCCCCAGTGCCATAAATAAATAAATAAATAAATAATCACAAAGAAGAAATGCTCAACACCAATGGAAACCAGGAAAAAGTAATATGCAATCATAAGGGAATAAAGACAGACATCTAAAAGGTTAAACACACAGGATGGCCAGATGGCCGACCCACAGATTCCATTGCATTTCCTCGTAAATGTGAATTTTATTCATAGTCTACAATCCTGCAATTTCTTCCCCAATGTGTAAAAACTTACCAAGGGTTAGCACTTAGGGACAAAAACCAAAATGACACTTTCAACAACATCACAAAATAAATTTGAAACAACCGAAGTCCCATCTACCAGTGCACCTCCAGCTTCCCAGTGCTCTGTGACTTCTCTGGCTAGGGTTAGCAGGCTGGGACAGTGCAGTGCGGAGGAGCTCCAGGAAGAAGGATGTGGACCTTCAACAACCTCCTTTTGCAGGCTCAAGATTGCCCTTAGCTGACAGCTACTGGGTTCAGCCTCTCTGCTTCCCAAAGTTATACATTAAGTTTAAATAAGCAAGTGTTTAAAAAGTCCAACAAAACCACTCAAACTCAGTACGTCTGTTTATAGGAAAGAAATTATAAGGCATTTATCTTTCATACCTCATCTGGAAAAGCAAGTGTCTATCCCATTCAAAAAATAAACATGCCAATTATTACTATGTTTGTGATAACAAATCATTTATTAAACAATTGATCTCATGTGAATCCTGTTATGGTGGGAGCGGCGCTGTGGGCTCTTTTCCTCGATTCAATACAGATATGTTGAATTGGTAAATTAAAACTAATAGCTCGGTTGCAGCTTAAACAAAATATTATTACAAAGTCAGCAGGAAATAGAAAGGGAAAAGAAAAGCAGCGTGCCTTGGAAGACATGCTGGAGAGCCCGAAAATGGAACTCTCCCCCCCCCCCTCAGACCCCGTCCTTAAATACAGTTTTCTTATTGGTATGTTCTTATCAGCATTACCAAGGCAACAGGCTAGTAACTTATTCCTTAGGCAAGTGGTGCCTTCTTGACTCTGTATAGTGCACTTACTAAGAACAGGGGTCAATAATCCACCTCGTTTCTACCTCTATTGTATTGGGCTGTATTGGTTGCCCATCAACTCTGGGTGCTTTGAAGTAACACATGAATTACATTTCTCATACCAAGGCCAGGTCACAAGGAACAGGAGAGAAACAGAGGCACTGATTACAGCCAGTGTAGCTATGTGTAATCTCTAAGAGAAAGGCTTCGGCCCTTGCTATCTTTACGGCCAGGCAGAGTCACTGTGATCTTAGGGCTTTTAATTGTTTCTACATATTTGTAGGGCTAAAGGCTTTAATTGTCTCTACTGTGCTTCTAAGGCTAAAGGCTTTAACTGCCTTTACATTCTTACTATGGGTTAACATTAGGCCAAAGGGCGGAAAGAGGGGCGTGGCTCTGAAGTGTAACAGGCAAAGCCCCTGCCTCTCCCTGCCTGAGCGCCTGCGCAGCACCCAGACTCTGACTGCCTTTCACATTTTATTGGAAATCAATACCAGAGCAATTTTTCAATACTGGCACAAATCCCATCTCATCCTAGGGGAATTAGAATTAAACTCTGAAGTTCAGACAACAGGATATAAGTAGTTATCTGCTGTCACAAACCATGTTCCAGCTTTCTCAGGATCTCCCAAGTACCTGCAGGTCACCGAGGCTGCCGCAGAGCCTATCTATTATCTTTGAATCTTTGATGTGATATGAAGGGTCAGAAGAACCACAAAGCTGGCCTTGGGAAATCCTTCCAGTCATCACTGGAATGCCATGACCAATGAGATTTAAGAGGATTCTGAAAGTAACTTCTATCAGGGTACGATTCTCATTTTGCCCCATTCACAGTTCCTATCAAGCAGTATTACTATACTCCCTGACCTACTGAACTTTGTTTCCAGGCCTTCCTTTCAGCTAAGTAATCAATAAGAAGACATAGCTCCCACCGCTCCAAAGGCTGCAATTACCATCTGCTCTACCAAGGTTCAATCAAACTTTCTTGAGCACAAAAGCTGCTTTTCACTGTCCTAATTCCCTGGAAAGAACTGGTGATTTCCAAGACCCACTGCATCCCTGGGCCTTGGAAAAGCGCCCACAACTTAGTTTTTATTAAGAGATTTTTCAGTGACTGGAGTAGTAGCAGGGGTTCTTCAAAACCACACAACCCTATTCTGCTGTAGTATCAAGTTTCCCAGATGTCCCTCAACCCCTTGGAGTCCTTACAGATGCTCAATGACCGAAGGCTTCCACAATTCAAACACTGCGCGGCTGCATGCTGTACTCTGGAACATCGAGCCGATTTCCTTTCTAGCTGCAATACTACGATGGATGAATCAGGAAAACACTGGTAAAGTTTTCCAAACAGTATCACCTGGAATGGCAACACTCAGTGCGTTCACCTTTCTCAAAACACCCAACACAACTGGTTTCCCTTAAAAATTAAAATAATCTTAAAATAATACTGATTTGCTTGTTCGTTTTAATATAAGCTATTTAAAAACATCTTGGGATAATAAAAATTCAGGACTGCAGAATTGCTAATCTTAAAAAAAATACAGTGGCAAGACTCAAAACACCTTAGTCCCTGTGCTGCCATCAATTTAGATGAATGATATATTTAATTAACAACAGCAAAAATTTTTTTCTCTGAGTCAGAAAGTCTGGAACATATTTCTTCTTTATCTGCTACTAAAGCTAGATTCCTCTAACTTCAACAACAAAAGGTTTGAACATTGTAGTCCCATAAATCATTTCCATATGGATGCAGCATATCAAACTCTACCCTTATTTAAACAAAAAAATAATTCAATTAGCTTCAATTATTGTAAAATAAAAATAGTACAAAATCACATACACTGGCACAAAAAACAATTGAAGCACACAGAGCAGCCTGAAGTGTTAACATATGATATCAGTAAAACTGAACTTAAGATCCTAAAACAGTGGTGCTTTAAAGTGCAGGAGAATAATCTGGAAACATTGTTAATAGCAGATACTTGATTCCTACCAGCAGAAACTGAAATAGTAGGTCTGGGTTGGGGTTGTCCTTTATTTCTTTGTACATCATCAGGGTCCAAGGGACACAATTTTAATTTTTCAGTTTCTTTCTTGAGCAGTTCTATTCTATGACTTTTGCTTTTCCTTAGAGATTTTTCAGAGTAAAAAGGGGAAACATTTTAATAGAGTAAAATCATTCAATCTTACATATATCATATAAGTCCACTAGAAACTTTTATAAATCTAAGATACATTATGAGATCTAGTGAACTTATTTTTCCTACAACTCGAAACATACTCTCTAGTTTATCAATGTAGGAATTATTTTATCATTATTCACCAGTTATTCTGAACTATGCTAGAAAAGACTGAAATGTCAACAAAATAACAGAGTTGCCTAGAACAATGATGTAAGAGTGACATAAATGATCACATAACACATCATTCAGTTTGCACTGCCCAAAGAAAGCAACCTTTCAAGAAGGCATAAAGTCTGGAAATACCACCTCTGTAATCTCTTTTTGTTTTAAAGTCTTCACTGAACACAGAAAATTAGAAATTTTCCCTTTTCATATATGGTGGAAGAAACAAGAAAAGTAAAGCAGGAAGACATTTATTGAACAAATCAGCAGATGAATGCAAAAAGGCAAATAGCAAGTCAGGCATGGTGTTGCACACCTGTAATCCTTGTACTTAGAAGGCTGAGACAAGAGGATCACAGGTTCAAGGTCAGCCTCAGCAACTTAAGGAGACCCTATTTCAAAATAAAAAAATGTAAAAAGGGCTGGGGATGTAGCTCAGAGGTAGAATGCCTCTGGGTTCAATCTTTAATACCCACCCCACCCCCAAAAGCCAAGTAGCTAAACTCTAGACTCTTACAATGAGGGAACTGATCATATAAACAATATCTCAGACTGAGTATTTATTTATTTATTTATTTATTTATTTATTTTATGGTACTGGGGATTGAGCTCAGGGGCATTCTACCTCTGAGCTATACCCCCAGCCCTATTTTATTTATATATTTATTTATTTATTTATTTATTTTTGAAACAGGGTCTCACTAAGTTGCAGAGGGCCTCACTAAGTTGCTGAGGCTGGCCGCGAACCTGCGATCCTCCTGTCTCAGCCTCCCAAGCACTAGAATTACAAGTGTGCGCCACCACGCCCAGCAACTATGCGTTTTTATAGGATGATATCCTAACTGAAATTCCTCAAACTTAAGAATCAATGCGTAAATAAGATATCTCTAATTAGTAAAAGAAATGTGATTTTTCACTTAGTCATTCAGCAGGAAGGACTTTCTCATGCGATATTTTGAGGTAAGTGCCTGGACCATTCTGTTTTACTAAAAGAATATCACAATCTTCTTTCATCTGTTATATCAAAATCTACTTGGTACAGTTTGTAAGAGGCCAAATGTATACAGGTATATAAACAACGATGAATGAAAGGAAATAGTAATGTAGAAATTCTAAAAATACTCATTGCACTGATTATTCTAATTGGTGTTTATAAAACTATAAATGAAAATCCTTTAGAAGTACAGAGCAAAGGCAGACAACTTCTCTACAAGATCCTGAGCAACTCAGGAAAAGAAGCACTGCATTTTCATGATGGAAGTGCAAAGGTTTCCAGATAGTGATGGCACTCTATTAGAGATACACGTGAAACCTGGGATCACTATTATGTTTTGACAACACAAGTACAAGAAGAACCAAAAGCAATAATACACTAGAACATCTTAAGAGATGTACTTGAAATCTGGACCAATCTTTACAAGACACATTCACGCATTATTGTTGAAGGTGAATTGAAAGAAGTTGCCCATTGCAGCTATATATATATCTTCAGTGTCAGGAATTTGGGGATAATCTGGGTTTCTTATGTTGAAACTGTTCTCAAAATTCCTAGCAAAGTTGTATCTCACTCTCTCTTCATTTTCACTTCTAAAAAAGTATTCATAAAATGACCTAAAAATGTAAAAAATTAAAAAGTGTCTGTTGGACCCACAAGGTAAGATAAAGATGACCATGTTTTCTAGTGCACTGAGGGTCAATAAGCATTCCAAGTGGTTCATACATGGTGTCGAGGAATACACTTTGCTACAAGTACTAAACATAAGTTTTCCAGAGCAATGTTTCTCAAATTCAGCTCATCATCCGAATTACCTAGGACACTAGTTAAAAATAGCTCCCTGGCCTGACACACATTTCATGGAAGGACTTACAAACTGTTCTTTTTAATAAATATCCTGGGAAATTCTGATAATCAGCCATTGAAAACTGTGGCCATATGAAGTCTACTCCATGCAGAATAATTTCTTCTTACCCATGGGATTCCAATTCCCACTGAATGGACTAACAAAAATAAAGTTTGAAAACCCTCTGACAGCAAGGCTTTGAGAAAGTCATACATGACTAGTGCAAGTGTCAACTGGTACAATTTCTATGGAGAGTGAGTTTGCAGTATCTACCCAAATTATAAATTCATATACTCTCTGGCCCACCAGTATCACTTCAGGTCTACAAATATACTTTTTCACAGAAGAAGCAACATATGTAAAATTTATTCACTACAGCACTGACTATAATAGCAAATGACTTAAAAGAAGTTCTATATATGCTAATATTGAAAGAGCTCCAAAATATTCTAACTGAAAAAATAAAAGCACACTGTAAAATATATTTAAACTATAGAGATACGAAATATCCCTGAATGGGTACCTAAGAAACTTAAAACAGCTGGCTGCCTACAGAAGGGAATATGGTTGGCTGGAAGACACAAAGGAAGATTTTATCCTGTATCTAGCAGAAAGAAGTTTATACTATCTGCATTTATTACTGCTTAAATTTTCAGCCATGTGACTGCTTATCTTCTAAAACACTAAATTTCCAAAAAGTGTTGGTAACACTTGGAAAGAGATTAATATATGCCAATATAACTATTATTAGATGTAGGAAGCATTTTAAAGTTCTTTGGGGAGTCTTTTCTTTTTAGAATCTCTTCGCATTTACTACCTAAAAAAAGTACCCAGGTCTGGCAAAAAACGCTAAAAAAATAATGTTGAGTCATGCTTATTTTACAGCAACTGTTTAATTAGAAAACGCATTTAATTGTCAACCATTATCAAGTTCTCCTTTTGTTTGTGATTTTTATATAATTTCTTATAGCACCCAAAATATAACCAAAAATGAATGTTTCCAAACTAAATCTGGATTATAATAGTGATTATTTACGGAAACTTTTAAATCATTCCACCTCATTTTATTCTGTGACACAGACCAATTAGTCTATAATACTTATGTGCCACTTCTAACAAAGAGAAAAAAACATTTTTTTTTTACTGTTTGCGCTCAACCTTCAAATAGGAAAATTAAAAGAATGAACAAATTCGAGATTTAACTGACCACATTTACACTGAAAAGTCAATATAATTTATAAGGCCTGCAGCTGTTTTCAATGTAACTTTCCTTTTTAACCCATTGCTTTCTGAAACAAGTGTATGTTAAGAATTTGGTAAACCGAGTGTCCTTTCTAAGTACTGAACTTAAGTGGGGGCGGGGGGATGTATGCAAATATATCCAAACTAAATCACCCTACAAACACTTTTCAAAAACTGGCATTTCGGACTCCATGATTCAATAATTCCATTTGGATGAAACTGAAAACTTTCCATATCCACATGCCTTTACTTTCCCATTATTAGAAGGAAATCCTGAAACGAAACCTCTGAGTCACCAATTCTCCAGAGGCACTTCCTTCTGAACGCGCCCTCCAGGAACCCCATCTCTTCCTAGGCTCCAACTTCCCCATGAACCAGCGCAGGCACCGGCCCTCCCCGCCCTGCACAAAGTCCCAGCTGAACCCCTGAGCAAACGCTGCTTCCCCTCCAGGAACCCCATCTCCCCCTAGGCGCCCACTTCTCCTGAACCAGCGCAGGCACCGGCCCCCGCCCTGCACAAAGTCCCAGCTGAGCCCCTGAGCAACCGCCGCTTCCCCTCCAGGAACCCCATCTCTCCCTAGGCTCCCACCTCCCCATGAACCAGCGCAGGCACCGGCCCTCCCCGCCCTGCACAAAGTCCCAGCTGAGCCCCTGAGCAACCGCCGCTTCCCCCGCAGCCGGGCGTCCCACCGCGCCTCGGGGGAAGGTGACCGAGGCCGGGCGGGCGGTGCGCGGGGCCCTGCGATCGGTCTGTCCGCCTCGGGGGCTCCCGCCGACCAGGGCGAGGGGCCAGGGGGCGGCGGGACCGGGGCGACAGGGAGCCTCGGCCGCTCGCCGGTCCCCCGCTCTGCCCGCCCGCCCGCCCCGAGCCAGGCGGGACCCCGAAACCCGCGGGGCGGCGCGCGGCTCCCGAGGACTCCCCCGGCCGGCGCGGGGCCCGAGGAGGGGCGTCGCCGCCGCCGCCGCCAACCGCTGAGACCGAGGCGTCCCGTTAGGTGGCTCCGGCCCCGGGCCCCCATTGCCCCCGCGCCCGCGCCCAGGACGCAGATCGGGCATCCGTCCTTCCCGGCACAGCCGCTCACCTGGACCCCAGACACAGGTCACCGCCGCGTCCTCCGGTCACTGGCACCGACTTCCGAGACCCGGGAAGGAGAGCCGCGCGCGCCCGAGAACCGCCCGCCAGGCGCGTCACCGCGCCGCCCCCGCCTCCCGCCGCCCGCCCGCGCAGGCGCGCGCCGGCCGACGCCCATCCCCATGGCAACGGCCGCGAGGAGGGGCCCGGGGCCTCGCTAGGCCACGCCCACCGTCTTCCCTCGCCTCCCGACCGCGCAGGCGCGCGCCGGCCGACGCCCGTCCCCATGGCAACGGCCGCGAGGAGGGGCCCGGGGCCTCGCTAGGCCACGCCCACCACCTTCCCCCGCCTCCCGCCTGCTCGGCCCCCGGGGCCGCGTGTCACTGACTCACTATTGTGTACATTTCCGCTTCTGGTGACTTGTTCCCGTCACCTTCAACACAAAGAGGTCCCAAGAACCCATGCTTCCTCTTGAGAGATTTCCTCTCGCAGCCTTCCCTCCGCCCCTTGCAGCCCTGCCGTCGCCGTCCTCTTGCTTGCGCTCTCCACCCGGAGCTCGTAAACATCCCAGCACTCTCAGCCTCGGCCCGACCTATATATATATATATTCATATTTTTTCATATGTATATCCCCTCTTTGACTTTTATTACTTTGTTCATCTGAGCTGTTCATTGGCTGTTGAGAGTTATGTGTGGTATTGTGCAAAAGTAATGGTTGTATCCTAAAATAAAAACACAAGGACTGATTTCTTGAGGATTAATTATGTGCCAGGCATTGTTATAAGAGCATAATGTATATAGTCTTATTAGGGCTTTACATCAATCTATAAGATAGATGCAGCATCCCATTACAAAGAAACTGAAAGCAGTTGTATTTCCCTGAAATACTATAGCGTCCTTGACAAAATAGCATTAACATGCAAGCAGTTTATTTCTAACTTAATTATTTAGTGTCATAATAATCCACGGTAAACCAGGTGCGGTGGCACACACCTGTAATCCCAGTATTTGGGAGGCTGAGACAGGAGGATCACAGGTTCTCCACCAGCCTCACCAACTTAGTGAGCCCTTCTGCAACTTAGTAAAACCATGTTTCAAAATAAAAAATTAAATAGGGCTGAGGGTATAGCTGGGAGGTAGAACACTACTGGGTTCAAGCCCCAGTAACCCCACACACAAACACAATAATAATCTATGGTAAAACTGTTGGGGTCTTCTCACTGGCAATGTATCTCCGTGGTAGAGAACATGGTTAGCATGAATAAGGCCCTGGGTTTTACCCTCAGAACCACAAGACAAACAAACAAACAAACAAAAACAAGGAAAGAAAGAAAAATAAAGTGAAGTCTTCTCAACAAGTGATGTTGGAACAAAAGGACTTCCGCATGTAAACAATGAACCTAGACCTAGACCCTAGACCCTTTATAAAAGTTACCTTGAAGTGGATCCTAGAAGCCAGGTGTGGTAGCCCAAGTCTGTAATCCCACTACTTGGGAGGCTGAGACAGGAGGATCACAGGTTTGAAGCCAGCCTCAGCAATTTAGAAAGGCTGTCAGCAACTTAGGAAGACCCTGCTTCCAAGTAAAAAATAGGGCCGGGGGTGTAACTCAGAGGTGGCATCCCCCTGGGTTCAATCCCCAGTACCACCAAAAAAAGAAATGGATCCTAGACCTAAATTTAAAATGCAAAACTGTAAAACTAGAAGGCCACATAGGAGAAAATTTAGGCAAACTTGAATTTAGCAGAAAGGTTTTAGATACAACAACCAAAGTACAATTTATGGAAGAAAAAAATTGGCAAGTTGGACTTCATTAAAATGAAAAATGTTTGCTCTGTGAAAGACAATGTCAAGCTCCAGACCAAGAGAAAATATTTGCAAAACCATCTGATAAAAGATTTGTATTTAAAATACACATATAATACTTAAAGCTCAACAGTCAGAAAGCAAGCCAATTAAAAATTGGACAAAAGATCTGAACAGATACCTCACCAAAGAAGATAAAGATGGCAAACAAGTATATGAAAAGAAGTTTAATGTCATATAACATTAGGGAATTGCAAATTAAAACAATGAAATAGCACACTGCACAGCTATCAGAATGGTTAAAATTCAAAACAATGATGATACCAAATGCCAACTAAGATGTGGAGTGACAGGAAATCTCTGTCATTGCTGGTGGGAATGCAAAATGGTACAGCCACTTCGGAAGACAATTTGGAAGTTTCTTAGAAAGCTATACATAATCTTGCCATGTGACTTATTAATCATGTTCCTGTACTCAAATTAGTTGAATTAATCATGCTCCTTTTACTCAGATTAGTTGAAAAGTTATCTACACACACACACACACACACACACACACACACACACACGGCACATGAATATTTATAACAGCTTTATTCATGATTGCCAAAAATTGAAAACAACCATGATGTCTTTCAGTAGGTGAATAGAGAAACTGTGCTTCATCCATGCACTGAATTCAGCAATAAAATAAAAAAAACTAAGCCCCAAAAAGATGTGGGAGAATCCTAAATGTATTTTGCTAAAATGGCTACAATACATGGAGAGGGATGCGTAGGTGAAGCACAGGAAATTTTCAGCTATTCTATATGAGGCTATATAAATGGTGGATACATGACATTATGCATTTGTCAAAAACCACAGGATTGTATGCGGTATATGTGTATACCATATATAATCTTTATCCCCAGTTTCTAGCATAAAGCTTCAAAAACTGTTGAAGTTTCCTGAGTGGTAAGAATATTCTTGCTATGTGGATGAGATGGCTCATGGTGGGCGGGGATTGAGGTAAAAGGTCTCTAGAGAGCTTCAAGGTGGAGCCTGGCCACCAGACACACCAAGCATGTGATCAGAGCTGAAACTCTCAGGCCCAAGCCCTGACCTCTGGAGCTCCTGGGCTCCGAAGTTTGAGTTTATACACTTGCCCAATGACCTAATGAACATACTTACATAAGGAATCCCCAAATTTAAAAAGCTCTGGATGCCAAGGCTCAAGGGAACTTCCTACTTGGTGGATGTAACTGTGCACCAGAGAGCGGTGCCCACCGACTCCAGGGGCACAAAGGCTCCTGCACTTGGGACCCTGCCAGACTTTGTCCTAATGTACCTCTTCATCTGCCCATTTGTTTCCTCTACAATAAAACTGTTGTCACAGGTATGTGCTTTCAGTGAGTTCTGTGAGTCATCTGCTCTAACTATTGAGCCTGGTGTGGAAGCCTTTGAATTCGTAGTCAAGTTGTACATCAGTGTAAGCAGCATGAGGACCCCATTTGAGGCTGGAAGTAAGGGCAGTTTTTTGGAGACTTTGTCCTTTACCTTATGGGACCTGATATGAACTGTGGGTAGTCAATGTCAGAACTGAACTGAATTCACTTAGTTGGTGGCACAAAGTGTTGACAGAACAGAGCACACATTACAACAACAGAGTGAACACTGGTGTAAACTATGGGATTTAGTTGATCATATCGTATCAGTATTGGTTCATCAATTATAACAAGCGTACCACATTAATAGGTAATAGGGAAAACCTTTTGAGTAATTTCCCCATTTTGTATTCCTACCCAGCAATGGATTCACTGTATGATCAGGTCAATTTTTCTGTAAACATTTCTAAAAACAATAAAGATAATAAAAATTTAAAAGAAATAATTGCACAAATAAAGTTAGAGTGGATGTTTAAAGCAAAATCTCAGGGGACTATGAAAAGCTATTATAAGGGAATCAAAATTAGGAATTGAAAGAATGCTCCCCTGAAGATGTGGCTTTTAAGCTGAAGAGTAGGAATTAGCCACGTGATAAAATGGAGAAAAAGTGTTCAGGCAAAGAGAACAACAAATGTAAAAACACTGGCGTTGAATTGAATCTTGATGCATTCCGAGAACTGAGAGGCCACTGAAGCTCTATTACCAGAGTAAGAGGACAAATGACTTAAGATGAAGCTGGAGTCATCTGCAGTACATATGAGGGACTGTACTGAAGCTACTGAGAAGACGTAACATGATTAGGTTTGCCATTAAGATTATTACTATGGTTAATGTTTGGAGGATGACTTGGATATGAAGATAAGTCTGTGCTATGGTTTAGATGTGGTTTGTCCTCTAAAGGCTCACGTGCTGGTCCCCAGTGTAGTGGTATTAAGAGGTGGGGACTAGTGGAAAGTGGTAAGGTCAGAAGAGATTGATTCTGGTCTTGTGGAATGATTTAGTTCTTGCAAAAGCAAGTTGATATAAAAGAGCAAGCCTTTCAAACTCTCTCTGGCTTCCTGCCTCACCACATGATCTCCCCATTTCTGTCCTCAGTCAGTTTCCTTTCCATTTTTATGCTATGTTGTGGCCCAGCCAAGGGGACTCTTGCCAAAGCCTACACAGATGGCCCCATATGCTCTTGGGCTTTCAGTTTCTGAAACTGTGAGCTAAATAAAGCTCTTTATAAAGTATCCAGACCAGTAATGGTGGCACAGACCTGTAATCCCAGTATGTGGGAGGCTGAGACAGGAGGATCAGAGATTCAAGGCCTCAGCAACTTACTGAGACCCTATTTCAAAATAAAAAAAATAAAAATGGCTTGGGGTGTGGCTCAGAGGTAGAATTCTCCCAAGTCCAATCCCCAATACCAAAAACAAACAAATAAATAAGTAAAAATAAAGTACCCAGACTCAGGTATTTTGTGATAGCAGCCAAATGGACTGCAGTTGTCTTGATGTGTTGATTACAGTGAAAATAGAGAAAATCAGAATTTTTTTTTTTTTTTTTTTTTTTTTTTTTGCGGTACCGAGGATTGATTCCAGGGGCATTTTACCTCCGAGCTACACCCCCGGCCCTATTTTTTATACTTTATTTTGAAACCGGGTCTCACGAAGTTGCAGAGGGCCTCACTAAGTAGCTGAGGCTGGCCGCAAACCGGGATCCTCTGGTCTCCGCCTCCCAAGTACTGGGATTACAAACGTGCACCACCATGCCCGGCTGAAAATCAGAAATTTAAACAATATTAGGATAGAAAATCAGGAAGGCTTAGTGGTTGGTCAGATAAGGATTATTTACAAGAAGGTATCTAAGATCAGAACCTTAGGTTTCTTACATGAGCAAAGGTGGATATTGGCACATATGCTAAGGTGAGTTACACTAATATAAGCAAATAAAAGAGGTAAAAAGATTGGAAGACTGTTTTAGGAGTTATTATATTTAAAGTGGCATGTAAGTTACCAGTTGTGGTAGGCTGAAAGATAGAGAAGCATGATAGACAGAAATCAAAAGAAACAGAAAAACCTAGGAGAAAATAAAGACAAAAATCACTAAAACCCATCATTAATCTTTTTCAATGAGATAAACAAGATATTGAATTTGTAAAAGAGGAACAGGATAATATTTTGAAGGAACATTCAAAATATTATGTTTAAAACAGGAAGTTTTTGAAATTAAAAAGTACTATGCAAAAATATTTAAAATTCATAAAACGTTTGAAAGGTAAAAACAATGAAATGTCTCAGAATTCTAAACTGAAATTTAAAAGATGGTAAACAGAAAAGAGTAAGATCATGAATTGATCCAAGAAGTCTAGCACCAAAACACTAAAAGTTTCAGAAAGAGGAAATGAAGAAGAAGAAATTACCAAACCAACGCAAGAACAGTATCCCAGCTGGAGGACAGGAGTCTCCGGGTTGATGGGAGGCATTGATTGCCCAGAACAATTACATTTAAGAAAGACTCACACCATAACACCTCATTGCGACATTTAGAACATTAAAAACGCTTCTCAGCTAGAAGGACAGGCACATCCCCATGAGTGGGAATCTGAACAACACTGGACTTCTCAACAGAAATATTTGAAGCTAAGGAACGATAGTGCAAAATTATATGCAAAAGCAATTTCCTACCTAGAAGTCTATACTGAACCAAACGACATCATTCAAGTGTAACAGAATCAAGAGATGTATTCCATGTAAGAAATCGAAAAGCTTAAGTCTCACGTTCCCTTTGTCAGAAATTGAATGAAGTATTTGCTCCACAAAAATGAGACTATATCAAGAAAAAAGAAAAGAGAGTGAGTGAGAGAGTTCCCACAACACAGAGGAGCAAGAGACGGGCAAAAAGACTTGCAGCTATTATTGAAGTGAGAGCCTGTGGTGACAGTCATGGAGGAGTCCTGGAAGCAGAACTCCAGGCTGGAGTTGCATAGTAGAAGGCTCTGGGTAGAACGTCTCCAGAAAAATAATGTTTACACATCTGAGGCTTTCATTTTTCTAGTAGAGAGGAAAAAGATAAGTTAATTATGAGAACTTAGAATACAATACAGCAAAAATGAGGAAATTAACTAAGAGATATAATAATATCATTCTACCTGACTCATCTTTGAGTAATTTTTATGCAAACATGAAGAGCCCAACATATTATTAGTTTAGCCCACACCATGATCATAGGTTAGCGATAGATCTTAATTTGTTCTCTAGAACATGTTTCTTTCTTCAGGATTTCCAGTAATGTGATACAAAAAGAAATCCACAAATATGAATATACTATAACAATTACCATGGTAGTGTATGACTAACCAAAGGAATTCAAAAGGATGCCTCTTACATCTCTTCCTGGCTCATCATTGCACTTCTGGGTAAGAGTAAAGATGGGAAGAATTATGTTAAAATAATTATGTTAAATAAATATGTTAAATTTTTATTTAAATTGGAGTTCCTCATTGTGGCTGTGAATGCCTTTGAAAAGATTGCACAATGAGACAACACAGGACAACTAGGTAGAAGACTGCAATTAGAGGCTATAACTATACATTTTTATTTAATTTTCAGAACTGACTGAGACTAGAGTCTTTTTAAGTTTCTTGAAATATCAGCATAATAGTACCATCAAAATTAGCATTATTGCTCTTTCTAAAGATTTTGTTTCACCATAAAGCTCAAAAGAGAGTCAATCATTTGCCGGTCACTTGCTCTGTTGAAATATGTAACTTCCTCTTCTTTTTAAAAATCTCAGTCACATGAGAAACCAGCCTGCCCTAAACTCCTTATATGAGCCTATGTTCCAGACACATCCGCGCTCCGCGGGGTTTTCATGTTATATCAGCAAGATTACAACCAGTGTTTTGTTAAATGGTAAAACCACTACTTGAAATACTCCTCAACTGACTTCCTTGAAACACATTTGTTTATGTAAGTTCTAGAAAATCCCACTTGAAAGAAAATGTGTTCCCAAAAAGAAGTATGTAAATCATATTTTGTCCATTCAATCACTTTCTAAGTGCACAAGAGTGTTCCCTATTTAAAAAGAATTTTGGAATAAACCATTGTGTAAAGCCCAGACACTTGTGAAAGGTGAATAATTATTCCTTAGTTAATATGATTGTTAAATTGGAATTAGTAGAGAACATTCCCGTGTAAATTATAATAACCTCTGTAGCTAAATTAAACATTTGTCCAGATAGTGATGTTAGAGGCTATTTTTTTTTTTTTTTTTTTTTTTTTTT
>PVJS01006030.1:45000-61644 GCA_004027185.1 Glis glis | reverse complement strand
GTGTAGCGCGGAGGTAGAACACCCATGGGTTCAATCCCCGGTACCGCAAAAAAAAAAAAAAAAAAAAAAAAAGAATTGGACCTGTGCGTGGTGGCGCATGTCTGTAATCTCAGTACTTGGGAGGCTGAGACAGGAGGATCATAGGTTCAAAGACAGCCTCAGCAATGCAGTGAGACTCCCAGCAACCTAGTGGGACCCTGTTTCAGAAAACAAAAGAAAAGGGCTGGGGGTATAGATCGGAGCTACAATGCCCCTGGGTTCAATCCCCAGTACCACATTAAAAAAAAGTTAAGAATTGAAGGCTGAACTTAATCTACAAGAATCAAATATGGTGAAGCCAAACAAGCAGGTCTCCACACATAAGTAAATAGGCTTGAGAGGTTTATTTTAACTATATTTGGGTTTTATTTTCAGTTTGAAAAAATTTAAGTAATTTCTTCTTTTGTCTACTATGTTTTAAAATGATTGCAATGTCCAAAAATTAATCGTGCTCCCAAGTAGTAAAATAGAAAAAAATTGTTCAAATTGTGGTGCAAATAAAGATCCCCTATTTACTGTCTGCAACACCCAATGTTCTTAAATAACTTTTTTTTTTTGGGTAGTACCAGGGATTGAACCCAGGGGCATTCTACCTCCGGGCTACACCCCCAGCCCTATTTTTTATTCTTTATTTTGAAACAGGGTCTCACTGAGTTGTGGAGGCCCTCACTAAGTAGCTGAGGCTGGCTGCGAACCCAGATCCTCCTGTCTCAGCCTCCCCAGTACTGGGATTACAAGTGTGCACCACCACGGCCCGGCCTCTTTTGAATTTTCTGTTGGATGGCTTTGTGATCTTTAATGGGTTTATTTAAGCCCTAAATATTAGAGGAGCTATTTGGAGAGCACCCTTTGATTAAGTGGCTGGTTCTGGATGTTTTGAGTAGTGCTGCCTTTAGAGGCTTCCTCAAGCCATAATTTCCCAAAGACACTGCTTCCTCCTCGCCTCCCTTCAAAATGATTTCTGTATGAGCTACATTTTATATTATCTCCCCCTTCCCCCCCTTTATTTACATTTTTAGAAAATAATTCAAAATTTAGAAATAGCAACTGCAATCTTAAACTGTTCTCCAGTTTGTCCACATTTTTGTTCTGGAGAAAATTCTTTATGATAAGCCTAAAACTGAACATATAACATATTTGATTTGGAATGCTGACATTGATTTCTGGTTAACCTTTGGTTGAACGTACTGTTCTTTTAGTGTACAAAAGAATTATTATGTTGTTTTAGAAAGTCCCCCTTTCCTAGCCGGGCGTGGTGGCGCACACTTGTAATCCCAGTACTTGGGAGGCAGAGAACGGAGGATCCGGGTTTGCTGCCAACCTCAGCTACTTAGTGAGGCCCTCCGCAACTTCGTGAGACCCGGTTTCAAAATAAAGTATAAAAAATAGGGCCGGGGGTGTAGCTCGGAGGTAGAACGCCCCTGGGTTCAATCTCCGGTACCGCAAAAAAAAAAAGGCCCCCTTTCCAGGTGTAATCACCAATATAAGACATATAAGACATAGTGAACTGTAATACTACTTAATCATAGAAACATTTAGGTTCCTAATATGTAGACCTTGAGCATTTGCAAAATCACTTATCTAAAACAAATAAACTGATGGTATTTCATAGATTTAATAATGAGTGCTTATTATGTGTAGGCACTGTACCAAATATGTCCTTTACAGACATTATCCCATTTATTGCTCACACTAACCCTGTCTCCAAAGTCCCTGAATGTTTACATTCAGCTGTACTGTCTTTCAGTAAGTCAGACTATCCAATTGAATGAATTAAACTTAGTGGAATCCTATCTTAGTGGGTAATCATTTTTTCATGAACATTTTAGAATTGGTGTTTTTTGGTTTACTTGATGGAAAAATTTAATGCATGATACTGGGCAGGGTGTTAAACCTTTTATATTTAATTCTCTTGAATCTAGGAGATAGGCATTATTCTAACTTTATCCTAAGAGTAAGGTTAATTTGTATAAGTTAGTAGTAGAGCTGGAATCACTTGTCCGGTCTGTCTTCAAAGCCATGTCTTTCTGCTACATAGCCCTGTGCATGAAATCGTTTTGTTTTTTGCCATTTATCCATATAAAATTTATCTGGAAGGATGATTTTCACCTTAAATAGAATAAAAGGCATTTTATTTTAATTTATAGAAAAGGATTTTGGGGAAAGTTTATAAAAAACTTGAACACTAGAAAATGAGAACATTTGCTTGAAAGAGTATATAGGTCAAAAGACTTAGGTAGCAGGGTGTGATGGTGCATGCCTGCAATCCCAGGACTGGGAGACCGAGACCTCCAGAGCACAGCCACCTAGTGAGGCCTGCTTCAAAAAATAAATAAATGAATAAATCAAAAAGGGCTGGTGTGTCGCTCAGAGGTAGAATACCCCTGGGTTCGATCCCCCAGTACCCCACACACATACACACAAGGCCTAGGGTGAACTCATTGCTCACCACACTTTGATACAGGAAGACATCTGGTTTTCTTTTCTCCTCTACTTTCTCTTCTATAAGAGAAAAATGGTAAGTAACATTTACTACAGGAATATTTTTAGGATAAATAACATAATGTGTATTGGAATTCCTTGAGATCTTAGGACTAAATGAGATAATTTTTATTAATTATGTTGATGTTGTCATAGAGGAGCTAAGGAGTAAACAAACCAATTCCATGATGTTTACAGCATAGTCATTTGTATGTTCTGGTGAGCGATTATCTGTGCTGCAGTTTATCCTAATTTCAGTTTGACAATATTTACATGTTCATTTAAATTACTTGCTGAGTTGGTGAGTTTCGCTATTTTTAAAAAATTGACAGTGCTCTCTGCCTACAAGAAGTTTCAGTGCTGTGGTGTCATTTGCAGCCCATCGCCTAGCAGAGAGCCCTCAGGAAACCCCATCTCCAGAGAGGCTTGAAAATGGGGTCACTCAAGAAGGCTGTTCACAGCCAGCAGGCTCAAGAACTGACATGGAAATATGACCATCTTTGTTCCAACAGAATTACAATACATCTTTTGGTCATTAGAAGTTAATTTTTTGAGTAGTTCTGTGGGGTGTTTTTTTTTTGGTAGTACTGGAGATACTAATCAAGCTCTTTACCTCTGAGCTATATCCCTAATCCTCTTTTTATTTTTAATTTTTATTTCGAGACAGTCTCCCTAAGTTGTCTAGACTGGCCTCAAATTTGTCTCTTTCCTACCTCAGTAGGAGTAATCCCCAGTGGGTGGAATTACTCGTGTGCCACCATGCCTGGCTGGTAGCTGTGCTTTGCCAAGACATGAAGCAGACCGAATAGCCGTACTTGATGCACTTTGTGTCCTCTACCCGATTTCTTCTACTCCTCAGTCACATCAGTATGAATAATCGAACAGTTGATGACACCACATTTCTCAGCCCTAAGATAGATAGATAGATTGATTGATTGATTGATTCCTTCCTTCCTTCCTTCCTTCCTTCCTTCCTCCCTCCCTCCCTCCCTCCCTCCCTCCCTCCCCCCCCTTTTCTTGTACTGGGGATTGAACCCAGGGGCATCTACCTCTGAGCTTCCAGCCCTATTTTATAGTTTTTATTTTGAAGCAGGGTCTCACTAAGTTGCAGAGGACCTCACTTAGTTGCTGAGGCTGTCCTCTAAACTGCGATCCTCCTGTCTCAGCTTCCCAAGTACTGAGATTATAGGTGTGTGCCACCACGCTCAGCTAGCTTCAAGTTTTCTGACCACATTTTGTGTTCATGATTTCTACTTTACAGGCAGATTTATTCTCTTAAAAGCTTTGTTAAATTTTTTCTTCCTTCACCTTGAGTTCCTGTTCCCCTCAACATCAGGCCCTCCTTCACTTTTCCTCAGTTTCTACATTTCCTTTAGTTCAGGTGACCCTCTACTGTAGGAAACACATGGTTAAGATGGGAGTGGTCTGCTTCTAAAAGCCATAGTCCATGGAGAGTCTGAATTCTTCAACTGTTATATGGTATAATAATGCCTTTGCTAAATTTGTAAAGAGTAATTTTTTAAATTAAAAAAACTTAGTCTCTAACAAGTTAGGTTTTTGATTAGTTTGTCTTATGATACATAGCCTGGAAGAATTGTTAGTTTACTCATTTACTGTTTGGTGTTTTTTGTCAACAGGAAGAAGGTAGATAATGACTATAATGCCCTTCAAGAAAGACTCAGTACTTTACCCGATAAGTTGTCTTATAATATCATGGTATGTTTGGTTTGTTTCTTTTAAAGTAACATGTTGTTTCTTGTAAACATATTAACTATGTAAAATAATATGATTTTTCTTTTTGCTGTATGGGTATCAATTCACAAATTGCCAAGCCTATGAACTGTATCAGAGGTAACTACCATAACAAGGAAGGCTTATTTTGTTACAATTTTTAACAATAAAATAATTGTAGTAATAGTTGGTATTTACTTTCCTTTTCTCATATAAATAATTATTATAGCGACATAAATGTTAGCACAGATTTTGACATATTTGGTGTACAAACTTACTGCATAAAAATGGTAATTTTAACAGGAATATGTCACTTAGTCATTTCCGGTAAGCCAGAGTAGGAATAGGCCATAATATTTTATAATTCACAAAATTAAATCCTAGAACATTGGTTTCTGTATAAAAAAGTGCTTCTAATTTTTGTTTTAATGATCTTCATACTGACATAGTGATCTATTTGTGAGCCCTGAATTTGTATGAATATTCTTTCTCACAAAGACTTTGTTTTGTTATAGTAGCCCAAATATTTTGTAAATGTAGCTAGTTAGACTCATAAAAGCTATTTATCAATTTCTGCTTTGTAAAAATGGTTATTTTATTTGAAGTTTTCAATTTTCTTTACTAAAAATATTCTTCATTAATATTTCATACTATTTCATTTAGATTTAAGAATTAATGAAAAGTATAAACATACAGAAATGATTCTAAGAATTACATGTAAAGAGCTACATGTAAATGTGATACAGATTTACTTTTCCGATTTAACATTGATTTATTGACTGAAAACAAATTTCTCTAGATTTTCCAGGTGAAATTTTAATATAATATTAAATTTCTGTGAAAATGGCAGTTTATTTTTCCCAGGTTATAGCAAAAAACAAAAACCTCAGTAATACTGTGGAGCTTTTAATGTTGTTTCATAAAATGTATTTTTTAGTGTTTTAAAGTTTTTGCCTTTTTCTTTTTAAACGATAGGTACCGTTTGGCCCCTTTGCCTTCATGCCAGGAAAACTTGTTCATACTAATGAAGTCACTGTTTTACTTGGGGACAACTGGTTTGCAAAGTGCTCAGCAAAGCAGGCTGTAGGTTTAGTTGAGCACCGGAAAGAACGTAGGTAACCTATATGAATGATGTTTCTTTGTTGTGTATTGGTTCACGAATTGTAAAGCTGATGCACTGTTTGTTACCAAAGATACTTTCCATGATGTACTAGTCCAGGCTATTTGTGATTGTGTCGAGTTGTAGGTGGTTTAAGTAGAACCAACATTTGAGAATGAACTGAAGAATGAGATAATCTTGAGTTGGAAATAGCATCCATATTCACATGTTACCATAAATAGTAAAGTATAAAAATCATTACATACACTTTTGTAGATAGAAGCCGAAGTGGAGAAGACATAAGAATTTGGGACATCTTATACTTTAGAATGTTTGTTTTAGTTGCTTTCATAGACTTCTGCTTTTAATACTTTGGTAAACATAAGTAATTTACTTTTTGCTAAATGAAATAAGAGAAAACCTATTTATACAAGTTGAAAATTCTTATAAATGCTTTTTGGTTTGGAAGAGATGATTTTCATTTTATAGGAGAGACTAAATGTGGAATGGTGCTACCTAAAATGTCACTTTTATACTTTTTAAGTGGTTTAAGTTCTGTGCCCCATTTCATTAAGGTAGTCTTAGTTTTGTTTGTCCATATTATTTGTTGATATGTACATTGCCGCACTCTCCCTCAGTACACATATACATTTTGCAGTTAGATAGGTTAGCTTGGGTTCTAGTTTAGTTGTTTTTGTGTATGTGTCTGTGTGTGTGTGGTTATAGGGATTGAAGCCAGGGACATTCTACCTCCAAGCTACACCCCCAGCCCTATTTTATTTTTTATTTTGAAACAGGGTCTCACTAGGTTGTGAAAGGCCTCCCAAGTTGCTGAGGCTGGCTGCGAACCTGCCATGCCTCCTGTCTCAGCCTCCCAAGTACTGGGATTACAAACGTGAGCCACCACTCCCAGCTTTATTTTTATTTTGAAAGAGTCTCACTAGGTTGATGAGAGTCTCAATACTTGCTGAGGCTGTCCTCAAACCTGCTATTCTCCTATCTCAGACTCCCAAGTACTGGGATTACAGGCATGTACCACCATGGCCAACTTGTATTTTAAAATTAGGTTTATAAGCCGGGCATGGTGGTGCATGCTTGTAATCCCAGTACTTGGGAGGCTGAGACTGGAGGATCCGGGTTCATGGCCAGGCTTAGCTATTTAAGGCCCTCCACAACTTAGTGAGACCCTGTTTCAAAATAAAAAATAAAAAAATAGGGCTGGGGGTGTAGCCCGGAGGTAGAATGCCCCTGGGTTCAATCCCTGGTACCGCCCCAAAATAAATAAATAAATAAATAAATAATAAAATTAGGTTTATTTAATTTCTATTTTGTGTTTTTATTTCCGTAATAGGATATTTAAATTGATGTTGTGATACCACCCCTACCTGCTTTTCAACCTTCTAGTTAAATGTGTGTTTGAAAATAAATATTGTGAGGATTGGATTCTTTGTATAAATGAGGTCATACTAGATAGAAAAACAGCTGAGTTTTCTAAAGCTGGAATTATTTCACTTATACATGAGTGGATACTAGTTAGAGAACTCATTTACTATGTGAAATTCTGGGAACTATATTTAGAGACTCTAATTGCAAATCAACTCCTATAAGTTTATAATTGATATCTATTTTGATCTTTTGTGACACTAATCAGAATCTTATTGTTAGGCCTATATATAATTTCTGGCAGTAATAAATCTTTTGGCTTTACTACATTAAAATAAGTCATGTAAAGCCAGTTGTGGTAGCACACGCTTATAATCCCAGTATTTGGGAGGCTGAGACAGGAGAATCGCAGGTTCGTGGCCAGCCTCAGCTACTTAGTGAGGCCCTCCGCAACTTAGTGAGACCCTGTTTCAAAATAAAGAATAACAAATAGGCCTGGGGGTGTAGCTCAGAGGTAGAATGCCCCTGGGTTCAATCCCCAGTACCAAAAATAAATAAATAAATAAATAAATAAATAATCATGTATATTAGATGAAAGCAGTCAGTGGGCATAATTTTTTCTTAGAGACCTTTCCAAATAGACAAGGCTTTATTTACTGGGTAATTATGATAAGAATATGATAAGAAATAGTTTATAACCTATTAAAGTTTGTTCACTTTGACTTTTATATTTCAGTGAGGAAGTCTTAATTATGACTTAAAATACTAATGATGGAAGACTTTTAATACAGTGGACTAGATAAAGTTTAAGAGTAGAGAAATATTTTTTGGTAAATCACTTTCCTATAGTTAAATGTGTTTTGGGAAGTGACCAAAGATAATGACTTTGGGGTTCAATATTTATTTTGCGTGTGTGTGTGTGTGTGTGTGTGTGTGTGTGTGTGTGTGTGTGTGGTGCTGGGGGTTGAACACATGGACATTCTACCTCTTAGCTACACCCCCAGACCTTTTTATTTTTTGTTTTGAAATGGGGTCTTGCTGGGTTGCTGAGAGTCTCACTATTTGGTGAGGCTGGCTGCAAACCTGTGATCCTCCTGTCTCAGCCTCCCAAGTACTGGGATTACGGGCATGTGCCACCATGCCCAGCTCTAAAATAATTTTTTTTCTTTTTGCGGTACTGGGGATTGAATAGATTCAACAAACCTTTAGGCTACATCTGGTCCCTACCAGTTTTTATTGTGTTGGCCATAAGTCATTTAAAATTTTTTTTAAGTTGTGAGAAAAGAAATAAAAAAGAATAATATGCAATAGTGACCAAATATGGCTCACAAAACCTAAAATAATTATTTTCTGGCTATTTACAAAAAATGTTTACTATCCCTGACTTAGTAATGTGTTGTTTAATTTCTAAGTGTTTGGAGGTTCTCCAGTTATTTTTCTGTGACTGATCCCTTATTTGATTCATTATGATCAAGGAACATATCTTGTATGAGTCTTTCTTGCGTCCCTGGGAGGATGTACATTTTGCTGTGATTGGGTAGAATGTCGACTTATGTAGATTAAGTTACAGAAGTTGGTTGATAGTGTTACTCAGTTTTCCTGTATCCTTACACAGTTTGTTTACTTATTTCATTGATTATTGAGGGAAGAGGAAATCTCCAGATAAAATGGTGGTTCTCATCAGCTCTCCCTTTAATTCTATTAGTTTTTGTTTCATATATTCTGAAACTTTATTGTCAAGTATATACACATGTATTTTTATATCTTTTTGCTGAATTGACCCTTTTTTTTTTTCAGTACCGGGGATTGAACCCAGGGGTGTTCTACCTCCGCGCTACACCCCCGGCCCTATTTTGTATACTTTATTTTGAAACCAGGTCTCACGAAGTTGCGGAGGGCCTCACTAAGTAGAGAGAGAGAGAGCGAGCGAGCCGAGGCTGGCCACGAACCCGGATCCTTCGGTCTCTGCCTCCCAAAGTACTGGGATTACAAGAGTGTGCCACCACGCCCGGCTGGGTCTTTACTTTTTAATCTATTCTGATAATTTCCTTCAATTGGTGTGTTTCGGCCATTTACATTTAGTGTAATTATTTCTCTCTGTTTTTGTTCTTTTCCTCCTTTCCTGACCTCTTTTGTATTGTTTGATTTTTTAAAGTATTTTCTTACTCTTGTTGCCAAAATGGGAACTTTTTAATTTTTTTCAGTACTGGCGATTGAACCCAGGGCCTCATGAATGGTAAAAATGGGAACTTTTAAAGATATTTTTAATGTTACAAGTTAGATATTGATATATTCTGGTGTTTTTTTTTTTTGGCACTGGGGATTGAACCCAGGGGCATTCTACCTCCGAGAGACACTAATAGCCCTTTTTTATTTTGAAGCAGGGTCTTGGTAGGTTGCTGACAGTCTCACTAAGTTGCTGAGGCTTGTTTCAAATCTTCAATCTTCCAATCTCATCCTCCCAAGTACTGTGATTACAGGCATGTGCCACCACACCCGGGGAGATCTTTCTTTCTTGTTGTACACATTTATATTTATAAACTTCATAGTTAGCATTGGTTCAGCACATTCTGTAAGTTTTGGTATTTGGGTCTTTATTTTCTTTGATCTCAAAGTATTTTCTAATTAATTACATTTGATGTCTTCTTTGTCCCATTGATTGATTGATTGATTGATTGGTTGGTTGGTTTGGTTAAATTTCCATGAATTTGTGAATTTTTCAGTTTTCCTTCAGCTAATGATTTTTAGCTTCATTCCATTTTTTCTCTTGTTTTGGAGGTACTAGAGATTATACCCAGGGGCATTCTACCTCTGAGCTACACTACTAGCCCATTTTTATCTTTTTGTTTTGAAACGGGGTCTTTCTGGGTTGCTGAGAGTCTTGCTATATTGCTGAAGCTGTCCTCGAACCTTCAATCCTCCTGTCTCAGCCTCCCAAGTACTGGGATTATAGGTGTGAGCCACTATACCCGGCTAGTTTCGTTTCATTTTGATTGGAAAAGATACATCATATGATTTTAGTCTTGTTAAGTTTATTGAAACTTACTTTGTATACTATCATTTGATCTAATCTGGAGACTGGTCCATGTTTCCCTTATAAAATGTATATTCTCCTATAGTCAGGGGGGAGTTTGCTGTATATATCTGTTAGGCCCACTTGGTCTATAGTGTTTTTTCTATCCTTGTGTGTGTATGTGTGTGTGTGTTGCTAGGGATTCAACCCAGGGGCATTTACCTCCAAGATATACCCCCAACCCTATTTTACTTTTTATTTTTGAAACAGGGTTGTGCTAAGTTGCTGAGGCTGTCCTTGAACCTGTGATCCTCCTGTCTCAGCCTCCCAAGTACTGGGATTACAGGTGTGCGCCACCACACTCAGCTTCCTTTATTTCTTGATTGCTCTTCTTTCTGGTTTTTCTATCCTTTCGAAAAGCGAGTATTGATATTTCCAACTATTATTATAAAACCGTCCCTTTAATACTGTACACTTTTGCTTTATATGTCTGGGCTCTGTTGTTAGGTGCATATGTGTCTATAATTGTTATATCTTCTTGATAGATTGAGCTTTTCTTATCAATATAAAAGATCCTTTGTCTCTTTTAACCTTTTGTTTTTTAATCCTGAAATTTATTTTGTCTTCATTTTACTATTGCTATTTCATTTTTTTTGGTTACTGTTTGCCTGGAATATCTTTTTTCATTCTTTCACTTTCAACCTGGTTATGACCTCAGATCTCTAAGTAAGTTCTTTATAGACAATATGTAGTTGGGTCTATTTTTTAAAAATCCATACTGCTGATCATGCCTTCTGATTGGGAAATTAAACCCGTTACCATGTATAGTAATTATTGGCAGGAAAGGATTTATTTTTCTGTGTGCTTTTTGTTTTCTGTATGTCGTAGCTTTTTTGTCTCTGATTTCCTTTATTATTCTCTTTATGTTTATTTGATATTGCATAGTAAAGCATTTCAATCCCCTTCATACTTCTTTTAATATTTTATAGATTCTTTGTGTGGTTACCATGGAGATTACATATAACATTCTAAAGATATAAAAGTGTATTTTGAATTTATGTTTACTTAATTTCAGTCATATGTAAAAATTCTATTCCTCTACAGCTCCTTCACCCTCCTTTATATTATTGATAGGACAAATTATATCTTCATACCTTGCATACCCATTGACAGAAATTTATGATATTTTTATGTAGAAAAGAAAAAGTGGACTTGGACAACAATACTAGTTTTTAGTTTTGTCTATGTGTTAACCTTTATCAGAAATTTATTTCACATATATTATCCTTTTGTTTCAACTCAAAGAACTCCCTTTAGCATTTTTCATGTGGCAGGTCTAGTGGTAAGGAATCCCTCAGCTTTTGCTTATTTGAAAATGTCCTGATTTTTACTTTTTTGGGGGGGTATCGAGGACTGAACCCAGAGACATTCTATCACCGGGCTATGCCCTCAGTCCTTTATTTAAATTTTGAAACAGGATCTGAGGCTAGCCTGAAACCTGTGATCCTCCTGTCTTAGCCTCCCAAGTATTGGAATTACAGATATATGCCACCTTGCCTAGCTCTCTCTCATTTTTAAAGAATTTTTGCGCCAGGCGTGGTGGCAACGCTTGTAATCCCAGTACTTGGGAGGCGGAGACAGGAAGGTCTGCGTTGCGGCCAGCCTCAGCTACTTAGTGAGGTCCTCTGCAACTTAGTGAGACCCTGTTTCAAAATAAAGAATAAAAAATAGGGCTGGGGGTGTAGCTCGGAGGTAGAATGCCCTTGGGTTCAATCCCCAGGACCGGAAAAAAAGAAAAAAAGATTTTTTGCTGGATATAGAATTTTGGGTTGACAACTTTATTCTCTTAGCACTTTAAATATATCACCCACAGCTTTCTGCTGAGAAAGGCTTCTACCCAGAAATCTACTGGTAATCTTCTTGAGGATTCCTTATGTGTGGTGAATCTCTTTTCTCTTGCTTTCAAATTTCCCTCTTTGGTTTTGTCCTGAATCATTTGATTAAAGTGTGTCTTAGCATGAGACTCTTTAGGTTTATCCTACTTGGATTTACTTGAGCTTCTTGGATTTGTGGATTTATATCCTATCAAGCAGTGTGTGTGTGTGTGTGTGTGTGTGTGTGTGTGTGTGTGTGTGTTTGAATATAAGGCATTTATTAAGTGTACTGATACTTTGTTATAAAATATAAACTTACGATTTTAGTTTCATTTACATAATGAAATATAGTTGGTCTTCTGTAGCTGCTGGGTCCGCATCCATGCAGATTTAACTACTGCAGATTCAAATATTTGAGAAGAAATATTGTGTCTTTATTAAAAATATACACTTTTTTCTTGTTGTAATTTTCTAAGCAATACAGCGTAACAATTATTTACATAGCATTTACATTGTATTAGGTATTGTAAGTAATTACAGGTTAACTTAAAGTATATAGGAGGATGTGCTTTCATTATATGCAAATACTAGGTCGATTTATATAAGGGATCTGAACATCCATGGATTTTGATATCTAAGGTGTCTGTGGGGGTGTTCCTGGAACTGTTCCCCCATGGATAATGAGGGATGACTATTTAGAACTTTAAAATACCATATGCCGAGCCGGGCGTGGTGGCCCGCGCTTGTAATCCCAGTACTTGGAGGCTGAGACCGGAGGATCGCAGGTTCGCGGCCAGCCTCAGCTACTTAGTGAGGCCCTGTTTCAAAATAAAAGAATAAAAAATGGGGTCGGTGGTGTAGCTCAGAGGTAGAATGCCCCTGGGTTCAATCCCCAGTACCGCAAAAAAAAAAAAAAAAAAAAAATACCATATGCCATTCTAAGACATATAATGAAAAAGTATCAAAGTCCTGCTCTGTTTCTCTTGGCTGCTTGTTCTTATCCCTCCTAATTAATCACATTTGGTCTCTTGGCTATTGTACTTTTCTCCTTTTATCCATATTTTCCAAGTAATTTACATATCCTATTTTCTTTTCCTATTTGCTTATTATTTATTAGCCACTTGCTTACAATTTTGGAGGACCATTTAGCTTTTTCCCATGTTCTTTTCCCATTCTCTGTTTCTCCAATCTTTTTAATATTGTTGAATCACAGTTTTTGTTAAATCCTTGTTCATGCTCATATATAATTTTGTTTAATTTTTATATAGACTTTGAAGTTAACTGTTTGTTTGGTGCATAGTTTTCTATGTACCTATCCCTAATTCCTCAAATGCTTTCTTCTGATTTTTAGGGCTCTCACTGCTGGAGTCTTCAATAGCCTTGCTTCAATTTGAACTGGCTCCTGTCTTGAATAAAGAGAGCTGTTTTCTTGGTGTCTTCCTTTATCATTAGCCCATGTTTTTGCCTCTTATTTAATACCTGTTTTCTGGTTCCCATGGCATCTCTTAGTAGTTGTATTTATTCTGTTAGAAGTTCAGCCTTCACTAACTTTCTGGGAAAGTACATGGGAGGTCCATTTTTAAAAATTTTGCATGTCTGAAGTATCTCTTATACTTCCACTTGTTGTAACTAAAGAATTTAAGGTTTTAAACAATTTTTCCTTAAAAATTTAGAATGCATTCTTTCTCTCTTTAAGTGTTACAATGAAAAAATTTAATGTTATTCCTTTCATATATAACTTATTTCTTCTCCTTGGAAGCTTTAGATTTTTTATTGATCTTTATTCCCTATGATCTGAAATGTCACAGTGATATGCCTTGTTATGTATCTTTTAAAATTCAATTGCTAGCCGGGCGTGGTGGCGCACGCTTGTAATGCCAGTACTTTGGGAGGCGGAGACAGAGGATCCGGGTTCGCGGCTAGCCTCAGCGCTCCCTGTCTCTCTCTCTCTCTCGCTACCTAGTGAGGCCCTCCGCAACTTCGTGAGACCCGGTTTCAAAATAAAGTATAAAAAAAAATAGGGCCAGGGGTGTAGTGCGGAGGTGGAACGCCCCTGGGTTCAATCCCCGGTACCGCAAAAAAAAAAAAAAAAGTCAATTGATAGGTGTTTGGTGGGTTCCTTTCAGTGTGGAGATTCATGTGCTACCATTCTGGGAAAATTTTAATATTTCTTTTCCTATTCATCTATTTGTCTGCTATAATTTTTGAAGTGATTGCTTCTACTTGATCTTTAAAATCATATATTGAGTTCTTTAAAAATTTTATGGAAATACTATAATTCCCAAAAGCTCTCTTTTTCATTGTTGTTCTTTGAATGTTCCTTTGTTAAAGCATCCTGTTCTTGTTTCATGGATGCAGTGTCTTTTTTTTTAAAGGATATTTGTTTTTTTCTTACAAAGTTTCTTCTTTGTGCATTCTTTATGGTCCTTTTTTCTCCCTCTTCTCTCTCCCTCCCTCCATCACTCCCCCCTTGTCCCTGACATTAATGTTGAAGAATTTTTTCAAATGTTTGGCAATTTCATGGCTAACCATTTAGCCATTCATACTTAGAGTTGAGTACTGTGAAGACATCTGTGTGCATGAGCAACATTTTTGATCTGCTTCTCTCTAGAGATTTAAGTGGCAAACTGATTGTTTTCACTGAACAATCTTCAAGTATCAGCAGTTTTTAGGTTAATTATCATTCTATAAGAGAATCTTAATATTCATCTAGTGTTCTCAGAATCTGGCTTAGAGTCTCAAGGTAGAGTATATTCTCTTGGAGTTAGCCCCCTTAGTTTTGCTAAGATATTTCCTATTCTCCTCTTCAGATGATTTGGTATTTCAGATATTTTCACCTCTCCCTTGTAATTCCTGCCAACTGCTCTAGGCTGTAAATCTTCTGTTTAGGCAAGAAAGAGGAAATCAACCTGGCTGTGTTTTGTGAGGTTGGGGTTTGGGAGCCTAACCATTCCTTTCAAACTTTAATCCAGATCTTTATTTTTAGAAAATTTATCCTTCCCTCAGAAATATTTCCAAGTGAGTAACTCTTTTCAGGTCCTGTAGCCCAAATTGACTTGGCTGTAGATTTTCCCTACTGCAGTTAGATTTCAGTTTTTTTTTGTTTTTGTGGTACCGGGGATTGAACCCAGGGGCATTCTACCTCCGAGCTACACCCCCAGCCCTATTTTTTTTTTATTCTTATTTTGAAACCGGGTCTCACAAAGTTGCGAAGGGCCTCACTAAGTAGCTGAGGCTGGCTGCGAACCCGGATCCTCCGGTCTCAGCTTGTAATCCCTCCTGGGATTACAAGCGTGCGCCACCACGCCCGGCAGGTTTCATTTTTCTGTTAGGCAAAGTCAGTTACCACTTTTTCAGTTTCCCAGACTTGGTTAATGTTCCTTGCCTGTCACTTTCTCCTCTCTGAATATGTCATTGTGGGTTTATGCCTATCTTGTGTGTGTGTATGTGTGTGGTACTGAGGATTGAGCCCAGGTGGAGCTACACCCCCCGGGCTTTTTTACTTTTTGTTTGGAAACAGGGTCTCACTAGGTTGCCTAGAGTCTCTCTAATTTGCTGAGGCTGGTCTTGAACCTGCGATACTCCTGTCTTAGCCTCCCAAATACTATGCCTATCTTAAAAAAAGAAGCGTTAGTAGTTATTTTACGGAATGGGGAGGAGATGGAAGTGAATATTAAGCACGTTATTCAGTCTGTCATTTTAAAGCAGAGGTCAAAATCTTTTTACTAGTTTAAGAAGGAGAGATCCTACAGAGTCTGTGAACATTTCCACCAGGGGCATGTCCTATTGAAACTGTTGAAAGAGTTCTTTAAAATTCCAGCACACGCTGGGCATGGTAGCGCACGCCTGTAATCCTAGTACTTGGGAGGCTGAGACAGGAGGATCGCAGGTTCGAGGATGGCCTCAGCAAGTAATGAGACTCCCAGCAACCTAGTGAGACCCTGTTTAAAAAGAAAAGAAATAGGGTGGGGGAGTGTAGCTCAGAAGTAGAATGCCCCTGGGTTCAGTCACCAGTATTAAAAAAAAATTTCCAGAACACAAAAGGAAAGAGGTTCCGAGGGAGTGATCGCGGAGGATTCAGAAAAGCCTTGCATTTGCAGGCCTGATTCTGTTCAGTACATACAAACATGGCTAGGGACAGAAATTCCTTTCAGATTGATGTTCATAACTTTTATTAGGCTTTTGCAAATAATTTCATTATATCTATAATTTTATTTCTTTCAAGTATATATAATTCCACAACTTTTAACTACATATTTATAAATAGTTGGTCTTAGTGAATAACATTTATCTTTAGAAAAAAATGTTTCTGCTTAAGTGCTTAAAAGGTTTCATTTTTTTAAGATTTTTCTGCTTAAACATGGTCTGTAGAGTTTGCATTTTTTTGCTTTCAGTATCCTTTTTCATAGTGCAAAATATTTAAGCCACTTCTCTACAGATTATTATAGATGCTGAATTAATGGACATTTAAAAATAAGAGGTTACATTTGTAATAGAAATAGCATGCAAACTGGGTGTGGTGGCTCATGCTTGTAATCCTAGTACTTGGGAGGCTGAGACAGGAGGATCGCAGGTTCGAGAACAGCCTCAGCAATTTAGTGAGGCTCTCAGCAACTTAATGAGACCCTATTTCCAAATAAGCAATAAAATCGGTCTGGAGGTGTAGCTCCGAGGTAGAATGCCTGTGGGTTCAATTCCCAGTACCACAAACACACACAAAAGAAAAGAAATAAGCAAGAAATTGCATGCAGCCTAGTTTTGTCCATTTAATAAATAAAACTATACCTAATTCTATACTTTTGAAATTCTGTAAAGCTTAACTTCTAATTTTTAGTTAAAATGATCAGTGTTTGAAAACAGTCTTTTGTTCTTTCCTCCAAATTATTCATTTCCTTCTCCAATTTTAGTTTTCATTTTTATATTCTTTGGGTTGTGTGAAGTACTTCTGTGTATCTTCATAGCGCTTTTTGATTCAGTTGAACTTCAGTTTTCTTGGGATGCCATTAAACTAGAACAACATTGTT